>VWZP01006414.1:676180-764566 GCA_013396995.1 Dicaeum eximium
ACTTCCCTTCCCAGGACTTCCCTTCCCAGAACTTTTCTTCCCTTCCCTGAAACTTCCCTTCCCAGAAACTTCCCAGAAACTTCCCTTCCCTTCCTGGAAACTTCCCTTCCCAGAAACTTCACTTCACAAAAACTTCCCATCCCGGAACTTCCCTTCCCGGAGCTTCCCAGAACTTCCCTTCCCAGAACTTCCCTTCCCTTTCCCAGGACACAGTTGGATTCTGTGCTGCAGGTGCCCATTTCTGGCTCATGCCCAGCCTCTCTCCCACCAGCTCGCCCAAGACCTTTTCTCCAGGGCTGCTCTCCATCCGTCCATCCCCCGGCCCGTGTTGGTACCTGGGGTTCCTGGTATCTTCATCTTATTCTTTTCCTGTTTGATGTTATCTCTGTTTTCCTTTTTGGTTTTGGCCACTAGCAGTGAGCGGCCAGGTGTCTTCTTAGCCTTGGTTCATCAGAAAACAGCTAAGCCATTGCTGCTACATCCAGAATGCCTTTAAGGAAGATTAATGATGTTTTACTGAAAATATATTCTGTCTTGGATACATTTTATTGATTTATTTATTTTTCTTTTCTTCTCTTTACTCATTTAAAAAAAAAGTTTGATAGAACAGGTGAGTACACACTTATGAATTTTTGTACTTATGGGCAGCATAACTGTAAAATTAGCTGAAATTATTTATGGGTGAATAGAGTCCCCTGATGTTTTTTCATAGATTCTAATTTTCCAGCCTCATCTTCCAAAATGCTGACTATTTACTCAAAGCTCCGTGGCAGGACAGAATGAGAAATTATATAGTGCAGAAAGCAGTAAAACACCTTCACATTATGTTAAGTACACTGGTTAGCATGCCGGTGCAATTTCATTGATGGACGTTGAGTATGGGCTGAATTTGATCAAGTTAGAGTGGTTTAATAAATGACCATGCCTTTTGCAAAGTAATGCTTTTTTTAGTCTAACTTCTGTGTAGCCAGTAATGCAGATTTGCATTGCCTCTAGCAAAAGAAGGAGCTCAAGCTCAGTCTCTTACTTTTTGGATGAATGTAACTTAATCTCTAGGCTATAACATAATAAGGGAGGGCCCTTTTTTTAAGAGAAAATGGGAGCCATAATTGCTTTTTGCAAGAAACCCAATTCTATCAGTTTGTGTTAGGCATATTCTGAGAAAACTTAGGGGTTAGGCCCCTGTTTTTGGCATTTAGTGCAGCTTGCATTTTATGTGGCAGGAGCAGGATGCATGTGCAGGATTAGCCTGTCTGTACATCCAAATGGCAGCCTTGAATATTTCTGGGTGAAATCTGAGATCTGGGCTCTAGCTGTGCAGAGGCATGTGGTAGTCAGCAGACTTTTCAGCTATGTTAAAATAGTAGTATACCTTATTGTCAATACATCATTCTTTTAAAATGTATTTTTTTTCACATAAGGGTAGAAAGGAATATAGATAGTAAGATTTTGGATGCCAGAAGAAGATTGTAATTGGTAATATCACATACATCTGCTTCTTTTTCTTGTAGATTTTGCTTCTGTTTTGAATAACTTCCTGAAATTCTGTTATATATGTATGGCTTTTTTTTTGTTTGTTTTTCTTTTTATTTGTTTGTTTTTATGCTTTTGGTTTGATTTAATTACTCTCTTGCTAGGTGTTTCTTCTTTATATCTTAGCAATGTTCGAAACTTTTCATTCGGCATTAACCACAAAAATTTTTCTTCCTTCTTGACAAAATCATTAAGCTAAGAGGCCAAGGCCTTTTGCTACCTGTGTTGTGATAAAAGTTGTGGTTATCAGGTAGTAAATGTGGTGACCTTGGTCTGACTAATAGTAGCAAAGTAAGCACCATATTACACATCCCAGTATGGACTGTACAGCAATCAATAAAGGTTTCATCAGTGGTTTGTAGACAGCTTTGATGTTAGTGGGCAATATCTGGGCTCTGACTGTCTTTGTGGATGACCATGAACCACCCTGATGCATCTTTAGCTCATCCAACATCTGCCCCTCCCTCGATTTCACAGAAACCGTTTCCATCCACAGCTCTCTGGCAGTCAGTGTTGTCAGGAAGCCTCTGCTAAGTTTCTATGCCCAAGACAGAGCCAGCCAGAAGGGAAAAAACCCCTCTTTTTCTGCTCTCCTTTATTCACTTTAGAAAGTGAAAATATTGTGATCCTTTCTTTAACTTGCCCTGTCCCTTCTCATCAGTTGCCTTTGTTTTAACATGGACACAGGTTGGAGGAGCTGCCATCTCAAAGCCTCATGCCTTTCTGTCCATCACGTATTAGCTTCCCTGTTGCTTCTGGAAATGAAGATGAACCCAAACATTAGAAAAAAAAAAAAATCTGTAGAGTCTGAACCACTCATAAATATCATTAGAAATTCTTAAACATCTGAATTTGCGCTTTCAGTGCCCTTGACACTGCCTCCAGAAGTATAGATATTCTGTTTGGAGACGATATACTCTGGACTTTCTCTCCAGTGGAATGGAGAGAAGATAAAATCTGTTCCAGAAATTCCATATGCAAAGTAATTTTACCATATTTCATCCTTTTTCAACTTCGTATCACATGACAGCTTTTTTTTTTAAACAGAAAGAGGCTACTCTTCAAACCTTAGCAGTAAGAGAACAGATGACATTTTTTTAAATTTTTCTCTGCAATATTAGTCAAGTAGCCAAGATGAGTGATGTGTTAATACCTATAATAAATTATTATATTTGTTCATATAAAATTATGACTATTTAAGTTAGGTACAAATTTTAGTTCATAAACAAAATATTAGCAATATGATGAAAGCAGCAAGGTGAGGAAAGACAGGAAGAAGATCTGAGATCCTTTGAGGGTTTCTCTTGACCTGGAGCATTATTTTTGACAGACTTACAGGACAGATGCAAAGCTGAAGTAGCAGGTACATGCTTTCCCTTGTGTTATCTCCTTCTACAATATGTTATCTGGTAAATTGTAGTCTGCCCTTTTGTGTTTATTTTATGGAGATTAAAAGGTGTTGGACATTTTGTGAGGGAGCTGAGAAATATATAGGACTATAAATTTCACAAGAATGTAAAGTTAATGAGATTTATCAGACATCCTTATGCCAAATGATATTTATGGATAGAACTTTTATAAGTTTAATTTACTTACAGCTTTGACATTACTGCAACCTTAGAAATTTCTCCCTCTTCCACTTCTTAAGCTATATGTTTATAATGAATGTAGTCCTTATGGATAACTAACCACTATATTTCTAGAACCTGTGAATATGTTTTTTTTTATTTAAATAATTATATATTAGAATACTTTATTCCACATTTCTTTTCTTATGTATACTAAATGTTTTAAAATGTGAGAATCATGGAAATATTGGTCATACAGACTCTTGACCATATTTTGAGATTATTTGTTCCCCCCAGAACCTTTCAGGGAAGCAGCAGAGCCACTGAATGTCAGCAGTAGCATGCTCTGCTGAACTTAAAACACCTCTGCTTTCTAGTTTCATGAGAACCAGTGGGTTTGATGCCAAGGAGGTTTAACTGATACTAAATATAGCATCAGTTAGAGGGCATATCTAGTAACATTACAGTGAGCTTCAAATGTTACTGTCATTCATGAGATTTTCTAGTCTATTATGACTTGCACATTCTGGCAGAGTTGCTCTTATTATTCATGACAAGAAATCCTAACATCAGCAATTTCTTGACAACGACCCAGTTTTAGTAAAAAGAGCATACTAGAATTTGTCTTAATGTCTATACTGCCTAACCCTTTATTAATGCAGTGTTTCATGCAGTGCTGCCTTAGGTTTTCCCTTGCCTCCTGCTCCCTGTGTGTACTCTATTTCTTATAGGACATAAAGGCTTTAATAGTGGCTGAATGACAGAAATGAAAGTTGATTCATCCCAACACACATTTTGTCCTAATGGTTTGGCCAGTTTAGAAATGCAGTTAAATATGCTTCCACAGTATGCAATGGATGACCTACTGTCCATTTCAGTTTTTCCTTTTGGAGAGATGATGTTCAGTTTACTCTCCTGGTTCCTTGCTGTAATGTGGAAATAAACTGCCACAGATGGTACACATGACACTGTAAGTAATCTTTTTAGAAACACAAAATGATATATTTCTTTAATACAAATTAATTTCTAGATGATAGTTTGTGATCTCTAGGAAGAAGAGTCTTTAAGATTTTAATGAGGCTTTTCATTCCAGGCTTCAAACGAAACATATCTACTAATCTTGTTCATATGCTTTATGAATTAGTAGCTTGTAAAAAAAAAAAAATTATATATATATATATATTTCAAAGTTTTCTAAGCATCTAATGATTTTATTTTGTCAGGGAAAAGGCCTAAAATGCTAATCTCATTACTTGATTGATTAATCAGTTACTTGGATTTTTGTTCATTAAGCATCTTCAAAGTTAGGAAATTGTACCTAAGTGTTATGTGCTTTGTTTTCTTCCATTTGTTGTTGTAAAAGGGGAAAAAAGAAAAGCCCCAGTCAGCAAAATGAAGACTAGAATTTCTCATATTTAGACCAGAAGAGGAATCAAATCCCTTGTTTCTTGATCTCATGCTCAGTGTAATGTTTTTTTCCGCTGAATATCACAATTACTTAAAGCTATTGATCTTGTCAATGTACTCAACCACTGTTTGCAGAGATGTTTCTCTCCAACAGCATTAAAAAGTTCAGCTTCCTGATTTATTTTCTTACACGTAGCATGAAAATTAATAATTAAGGAACCCTAGACACAGTAATTTTTATTTGATTGGAGTTTATAATGCTGCCTTAGTAAATCATGATTCTGTGATTTAAATGAAATGTGATTTTTCCCATGCAAGCATGCTAAATGTTCTTGTGACTTCACTTGAACTTAAATATGTATATGAATGGGAGGGAGTGAGTGATGTGACTGAAGGAGAATCTTAAAAATATACATAATTAAAGAATCAGAGTGCAGCAAAGTACGCTTTAAGGAAGCCTAAGGGTGAAAGAGTGGGACTAAAAGAAAATTGAAGATTTACTATAACGCATAAGGAAAATCTGTGACAAGAAAGAACCTTAAAAGAGCTGTCTGAAACTCTAGGAGGCTGAGGTCAGAGTGGCATCACAGTGGAGGAAAAGATGTGGAGATGTGCATAATGTTCTGCCTTCCAGGTAGTTGGCTGGTGATGAATCAAGGATTGATCTGAGGGTGCTGACCCTGAGGATGACTTAGATGGAAGGGATCCCATATTTCATCTTGGAAAGACAGTGTCTTAACACTGTGAAGCTAAACAGACATTCAATAGATCACCAGGGCGAAATGTCCCTTTTCTGAGCTGTCTTGTGCCATCTTGGTCATTCCAAGAGAGGTAGCACTCCTCTCAAAGGAGCTACATAGCTGCTGATCGTGTAGTGTGGAAAATACCAGGCAGACAGGAACAGCTTCCTCAGCCCCTTGCCTTGGGGAGACTATTTTGTTGTTCTTGGAGTTGTATGTGTAAATCACTGCTAAATAAAGCATGCTTAGTTTCATATTGATTTGGAGCACACTGATCTGCGAAACGGAACATTTGTATTTCATTTAAAATTGTTTACTACTTCTACACGAGAGAGCTATGTAGGCTGTGAAGGGATTGTTGATGAGGACATAGTGAGGCCTGGGTTGTATTTTGGGAATATTGCTGAACTTTTTGACTGTAAACTCTACCCGTCAAGAATATAAACAGGATTGTGCTGCAGCTGCAGATTGCATCTGGCCTGCATAAGCATATTTAGACAAATTGTGCATGATTTGCATGTTTTTATTTGAAACCTCTATCGCCCATTATACAGCATTTTCCTGTAATACTGGGCTGTAGCCAGGCAAAGAAAATGAGGAAGCTGTGGAGAGGCAATCAGATATTTAAAGGGCTGGGCCACAGGGAACCCCATCTAGATGATTTCAATAAGCTGGGTAACATTTTGTAACTCTAGAAAATTTAGGAAGGGATTTATAAGGGTTACATGTCTGTGTGCAAAGTGTGGAATGAAGACGATAACTGAATGCAAGTGTGCATTATCCATCCCTCAGAGATGCTTGCATGCCTGCTTTTTGCTTCCATTCTCCAGGATGATGTATCTGGAATAAAGAACTGAGGTGGGAAAATAAGAGGAAGGAGGAACAGCTTGGTGTAGTGAGAAGTAGGTTAGGGTCCTGAATTGTTAGTGTGGTGTAAGACAAGAAAGGATGGAAACTAAATGCCAATGAAACAAAGATTTTAGTTTGTGTGGTGGTTAGTTTAGTTTCAGTGGTGTAGAATAGAGGCAGAAAGGAAAGAAATACGTACCCAAAAACAAGAAGATGGAAACACTGTTTCTTGATGTCCACTATCTCAGAGGAGATAAAGGAAGGAGACAACCCAGAATACTGAGGGGAGGTAGATATCTACCTTTGAAGGCTGGGCAAAATTATCTTTGTGTATGGGGAAGGTGTTCCTGGAAAGAGGTAATATGAAAGTGTATCTTGAGTCAAAGACAAAAAGGAGAGATAGATGAGTGTTTTGGTAAAATGCTAAAGCCAAGCAGTTGCTACTTCACAACTGTTAACTCACAGGAGTATTAGGGAATTGAGAGGATGGGATTTCTAAAGTCCTCCTCTGTCCATCAACTTAAAGAAAGTCAACTGCTGTGCAGCTAACATCTGTCTTGCATAAATATGTCAACACAAATTGCAGTATTTTGCTTATGCATTTCTCATCTAGAAGTTATGTTTCACTGTTTTTTGGATGACTGTCTAAATTGCTTATGGCACCCATCTAAAAGTTGCAAGTAAATGACTGAACAGAAGAAAACCCTCTCTTTAATAGCTTGAATAAAACTGTTGTACCATTACTGTTACTTGGTCTCTCAAGTCGTTTTTATTCAGGCTACTGCAGTATTTATGCTCCAATTTACAAGGAATGGAATTAGCTTTTCTTTTTACTGATTTTTTTTTGCCTTTCTCCAGCTGGAGGACTGAACCTCTTAGCTGTGGTGCATCAAAAATGCATCCAGTATTAACATCTGCCTAGTCTCATCTTTTCACCCCTGTGACAGATCCTTGAGATGCCCAGAGCCTCGCAGTGGAACTACCCCCACCTTTCCCTTTGTAGTGAGTGTAACAAAAGACATCAAACAATTCCCAGGCTTTAAAGCTAAATGTATTAGAGCGCAAACTAACAAGCTAGAATAAGGTGGCTTTTAAGAGATAGAAAAGTCAGATCTACTGAGACAGATGAAACAAAAGTATGTAAAAGAAAATCTTCTCTTTGGTTACTGTGTGATTGTGTGTTGGTCCTTTCCTGCATCCTTCCCTATGGGTCCCATGACTTTCAGTGTCTTCTTAGTTGAATGAACTCTAAAATATCCCTCAGGGTTCTTAGGAAGCTTTCCTTTCCTCTGTTGTCTTTGGGCTGAAAAGAAACCTGCTCACTGCTGATAGCACAACCCAGCTCCACTCAAAGGCTTGCAGTTTGCTCTCTTCTGGTTGCCTTCAGTGTTGGTTGTGTCTATTTGCCCTGCACTCACCCTGAAGTTTCAGTTCAGGTCCTCTGGGGAATCAGGCAGTCTGTTTTTTTCCTGCAGAGGGATAGCACAGTTCTGTAGGCAGCACCCTGCAGGAGGATTTCTTCCATATTGCCCAGCTTGTCTCGCATTTAAAGCAGTGTAGTACATGGTACATGCACAGAAAGTTTTACAGCAGCAAACACACACTGCTGCCATCTGTTACATACACCTTCATGCAAGATAAGGCTGTTTATATACATATATTTTATATCATATAGCTATAGAATATAGACACCAATGAAGTTAAGGGGTTTGATAGTGTTTAATGTTAACTTGGGCATTTTAGAGAAGCTTGGAACAGGTCAGCAGAGTGCCAAAGGCATAGGGAAAGATAAAATATCTAAAATCCTGGGGTTGATCAGATTATGTGTCCATAATATACACAGGAGTACAACACATGGGAGATACTGATCTATGAGAAAAGAGGGAAATGCAGGAAATAAAACAGTGTTGATAAATGTGCAAATGGAAATCTGGAAAGAAAAGAATAGGAGGAAGAATAAGTGGAATAAAGGCCCCAGAGTACAAGGAAATATTTCACTACAAGATTTGAGAAAATGATTATTCTAGCCAGTGAGTTTTCCTAAGGTTATGTAAAGAAATACCTAGAGGGCAGAGAAAGATTCCTTTCTGACTGGTGAGATTAAGAGAAGTACTTTAGGTAGAAATTTGGTATTTTCTAGTTTGAGGAAAAGATGGTATCCTGGTAAAAGTAATTTAATAAATTAAAAAAAAACAAAAACAACATACAGTTGTGTCTCTTCAAAGTAGAACTAATGTTTGAAGAAAAAAGTAGTATGAGAAGAGAACTGTAGGGAAGTGTAAGGGAATTTAAAATACCACGTATAACTATTTTAACAGATCATATGGATCTTAAAGTTTATTGGCATCTCAGTAGAGCCATTTGTAAGATTATTTGAGATTTTAACTGCAATTTAAACAACCAGCAGATAGATTATACCACACTTATTTATAGCACGTAGAGCTTTTGAGACTCTAGCAACATTGGCAACTTTACAGCTGAGCTCACCCTCAAGAGGAGATTTTAACTGTGCTGATACTCTTTTTCCAAATGTGAAACAAACAAAAAACCCTGTGTCTTTCCTGAAGGCAGCTGATATTCTGCCTGCAGGAGCAAAAGCCTGAGAGAATACCTTTTTCCTTGCTGTCCCCCAGCAGGGACTCTATACCACTTATCTTACTAATAACTTATGACATGTACAAATGTGTATCACTTCAGGTCCGTGTGGATGTTACACCCTCTCAGGCAGCTAACTCCAATATAAAAATACCTGCCTGAATCCCATTGTGGACACTGCTGGTTCTTCATTTTCCAGGTGGAAAAACTTCACACCTTACTCCATACAGTAGAAATGAACTCCATAGGAAGCAGCAGCCATAGATTATAACTTAATGCTAGCATTTGAAGTGGGGTAAGTTTGTACCCCTTAGGCTCTTCCATATAACAGCTGAATGCAAATTTACATTTATAACTGTATTAATTTAATGAATATTATGAATTTCTCAAATTCATCAAGCAGTGGGAGGGAAAACCACCTTTTGCAGTGGGAATTCAAACTTCACAGAATCCATATGTGGAGGAGCAACAGTCCATCTCCTTTTCAGAAATCTTTTCCTTATGCTGTTGTTGAGAGAAACGAGAGAACCCCACAACAAACCTATTCATGTTCTTCTTTTTTCATAGGCCCCAAATGGAGGCTGTGCCTTGCTGAGATTCCTCCTTGCCCAGGGCAGGCATCTTGCATGGGAAGGTGACAAGCACTGAACCCTTTGATTTGTGCAGCCTCTCAGCTGAGATCAGCTCCAGCCATACCACTCCTCTCCTTTTCCAGCATGAAATCAAACAGATTAGTTTAAACCTTTAAAATTACCTATTTGCTTTGCAACAGGCAGCAGAGAAGAGGAATGCTCATTTAGTCAGGCACTGATCTCAGTGGGAGAACAGCAGTTTGTTGTTCCCCCTGAATGCTAAAGTGCATTTAATCTACCTTGAGAGATGTGGAGTGCTGCAGCTCCACAGTTCCTTTAGACAGCCAGAAATGTGGGCTGCTCATGAAAGCAACAATCCCACCCCTTTCTTTGTGCTGGAAGTACTCTGCTCACTGCTGTAGGATGAGTAGCATTAACAAACTGGAATTAATTTCCCAGATAAAAATTAACCTTACATTAAATCTGTCTGAAAACTAACCAGGAGAAGAAGTGTTTTGATCCCCGTGGCTGTAGGAGCACCAGTGCTGGCACAAGGGAGTGGGGTGAAGGGTGCCTTGCAACAGCTTGTGCTTGCCTTCCTGGGTCAGGGCATTCCCCAGGAGCTGTGGGCATTTTCAGAAGTCTGCAGGACCAGCCTCAAGTACCACAGGCACTGGTCTTACCAGGCCAGTTTAAGTAGCTGCTGTCTCAATCCAGTTATTCTCTGAAAGGGCAAGGTGAGACTCATTGGGCATGACTCTTGTGTGTGAAAGGAGCAATTTGCTCGTTTAAGGCACCATCACTGTGAAGTGGTTCTCCCCTTCTTCTGTTGTTTATCACCATATTCTCTTCATAGATAAGGTAATTCAACGTGTCCTTTGAAAAGGGTAATTGAATAGAATATTACTTTAATAAACAATAAAACCCCTCTCATTATTTTTAAAATCAGAATGCTCTGTTTTCTTGAACTAATATTCAACAATAGAATAGGTAATAATAAAACACATGCTTAATAATATAATCCTTCATGCAGCAGGTTAAAGTAAACAAAAGTCCTGTTATTATTTCTTTGAATTGTCTAATTTCCCTTCTGGACTGTGTATCAACAAAAAGATCCCCAGAGATGCTGAAGGTAGGAAAAGTAATATACATAATCAGAGTTTTAATTTCAGGGCACAAGAGTATATTTCCATTGCACTGCTAAAACTTTGTATACACTTTTTGCACTTTTAATAGCAAAACACCAAGATGTGGATACAGGAGAGAAACAACTGAGTGTATTAATTAGCAGTCATAAGAAAGAATCATTAATAATAAAATGATAATTCACATATCTTAACTTAAGGCATTTGATGTGGAAAAATTGTCCTTGGCATTTTCTGTGGGTGGTTTGGGGTTTTTGTTTTGATTTTCGTTTTTTCCTGACATGTCCAATCTCAGGAATGAACTTTTGGTAATTATAAAGTAGACCAGTGGAAACCGAAATGAATCTAAACATATGAAATCATTTGCTTTGAATTATGAATTCTGCACAGATTCACACAAAAAACACAAGCACCTTGCCTAATCCCTAGGTCCACCTAATAAAGCTTATTCTCTTGTAAACCATGAAGCAGAAATTAGCCTCGGTTTTCAGAGCTGTGTTATCCAACCCTAATTTCCAATTGAAGTTTAGTAGCCTAGGAAACAGAATGGCTTGTATAGGTTATAAAAATAAGGATCAGGTGTTTGAGGCCAATCATTCTACTGTATCATCTGTTACATTGGGATTGGTTTCTGAAAGAATCTTCTATGTCTTTGTTTTACCAAATCAGCTCTCCCATTTCACCTTTATAACCTTGCTTGTTATTTTCATTTATTTGTGTTTCCATGATGTTTGTCAGATATTATTCTCTAAGGAATAAATGAAAACTGTGCAGAAAAGGCAAAGTAAAGCAAGGACTTGTCTATCAAGATCTGCAGATTGGTGGACATTTAAATAACAACGTCTACAATTTTCCTTTTGGCCATCATATCCCATGTTGAAAAATACCTTCTGTTAATCCCATTTTGGTGCATGTCAGTAAATCTTGAATCAAACTAGGAGCAGAAATATTGAATAGAATAGATTTGAAAGTTCACATGAGAATGTAACAGAAGGAGTACTGACCTCACACTCATAACCAGTGCATTGTTGTAGCAGGAATGTAAGTAAGGCTGAATCGTGTAACATTTGAAGTAATGAGATTTGCTGTTACCAAACTTAAAGAAAAAAATTTTGAAAATTAGATTTAAACCTGTAAAATGGTTAAAACATATATTTTGTGTTGTAAAAAGACTTGGTTTATAGTAGCCAGTTAATATGGTATTGTTTAAAATTTTTATAAAGATCAAAGCTTTAGCCTGTGGCATCACAAGAATATGTCAAAGGCTTTCAAGAAAAATTAGAAAAGACCAGAAAACATTTTTATGGCACTGGCAACAATGGTGGCACTGTGAAATGCATTTCAATTTTCGTAATTTTTTTAGTATGATATGCATTTTTTTTTCTTCGAGTTTTGTTTGTGCCTTTTAACTTTAAACAAAATAATTTAGACACATTAAAACTTGAAACTGTGAGAAGGTTGCCTATATCATATTAAGCTATTAGGTTCTGATTATCTTCTCAAAATTTATGCTTTCAAGTTGGTATAGCCTTTTTTATTTTCTCAGTTTGCATGTCTACTCTGAATAGAGTGAGAAACACTCAACTATTTTGGATAAAATATTGGTACTTTTCTTTCCACTCTCCTACACAGTAGAGTAGAAGCTAGCGTTTTGTGGAACACATGGAGCTCATATTTTTAAGTTCTCTTGTTTCCTTTATCTAGAAGCTCATGTTTCATTGAACTTGTGAATCTGAGAAGCTGCAATCATCTGAATACAAGCACCTACTTCCTTTACTTGGAGATGCTGGCAAAATTTAGTGTGCCTTTCATGCACTTTAGAATCATGGAATGGTTTGGGCTGGATGGGACCTCAAAGATCGCAGAATCATAGAATTGTTAACTTTGTAAGAGAACTCTAAGATCACCTTAGGGTTCAACTGCCAAGCCAGCACCACCATGATGCTTTACAACCCTTTCCAGTGCCTTTTCACCCTTTCAGTAAAAGTTTTTCTCCTTGTATTTCATTTAAATGTGAGGTCTTTCAGATTGAAGCCATTGCACCCTGTCCTATCACTACATGCCCTTGTAAAATGTTCACTCCATCGTTCTTGTAGGCTCCCTCTAGGTACTGGCAGGTGCTATAAGGTCCCCAGAGCCTTCTCTTCTCCAGGCTGAACAGCCCCAACTCTCTCAGCCTGTCTCCATATAAGAGGTGCTCCAGTACTCTGACCTTCCTTGTGGCCTCCTCTGGAATTTTTCCAGCTGGTCCTCGTCCTTCTAATGCTGGGGACCCCAGGGCTGACACAGTACTACAGAGGTGGGGTCTCACCTCTATGGAAGTAGAGTACCTGGACAGAATTACCTCCATCAGCCTTCTGGCCCCACTGCTTTTGATGCAGCCCAGGACATGTTTGATTTCTGGGCTGTGAGCACACACTGCTGGGTCATGTTGAGCTTCTTGTTCAGCAGCACCCTCAAGTTGTTCTCCTCAGGGCTGCTCTCAATCCACCTTATTTTACTTAAGTCTTCCCTTTGACAGCTTTCTTCCCTTCTCTCATGGTGTATTGTGCCAAGAAAAGGATAATTTGTTTCTGATGCTCTTTCAAGAAATTTGTGTTTAAGAGAGAATGATTTATAATATTTTTAATTTGCTTGTTTACTTTGAAAGGCCACTATCTAATTCTCCTTAAGACTATTTCTGGGTTGTGAGGATTCCAATACTCTCTGACAGGATTCTCTTCCATATTCCACATGAAGAGGGTTTAAGGTTTTAATACCAAATTTACTCACTGGAAGGCATTTGATGTTACTTAGGATCTTGACCCAGCAATGTACCAAAACCATGACACAAGCATGGCACAGCAATTGCAGTACAGGTACAGCTGAATCCCAGTGTTCATGGGAATGGGTGATTCCCATTGCCAGTCTCTGTGTGCTGCCATCCCAGTTGCCTGGGAGGTGTGCATGGCTTGAAACCAGCTCAAGTCTATCACTCTTTTCAAAGTTCATGTGGCTGGTTGTTCAGTTTTGCTGCTCTGTCTTGAGCTGTGTGTACACTGGTCTGGGTGCCTCAGGAGGGCAAGATTTTCTGTAGATTGTTTTAGGGAAGAGCATTTGCCTGGCCATCAACCCACTCAGCCAACACAACTCCTTACAGCAAAGGCCACCCTCTGCTCTCCTTGGCATCAAGCTCAGCTTTCTTCACAACTGCTGTGGACAGTCCCTAGATTCTGTTCAGAGTTTTGTGAGGAACTGTGCCCATCTCCTCTGGGCTTTTTTCTGTTGCAGGGCTTTGTTGATCAGTTTGTTGTTTCAAGTAGAGAAGTATTATATGAGGTTCTGAGGAGTCTTTTCCTATCAGTTGCATTTTCAGCATAAAATATAGCTAAGCAGTGAATATTAAAATACCATTTTGATATAAAAGCATTGAACTAATTGATCTCTAGTGTGTAGTAAAGAAATACAGAACCATATATGCAATGTGTTACTTCTGATAATGTCTGTATTAAGGAGGGGTACATTAGGAATGAGAAAAAACTCTACTAAACAGATAAAACATCTCATTCTTCCTGATGTATCTCTTTAGATAGTTCACTCTTGAAAGTATCTTGCTAAATATTTTTTTTAATTATATGTTGGAATGGACTTTGCAAATTATAGTTTGGTATTTTCCATGTACAGGCTGAAATTAGTGTAAACAGTCAGCTGAAAAATCATCACAGGGGGTGATGATGTTTCCTTTCTTCTTCAGCATGCTGACTCCATAAAATCCAAAGTTTTAACAATGCCTTTATTTTGCACAATAAATTTTTATAATTGATACTATTAAAATAAATGTTAGAAAAACCCAGCCCACTAAACAAGTCCAGCCAACAAACTGATTCTCATCAGCCAGTGGTCCACAGGAAGCAGTGATCAGGTTTTTAGGCACCTTTCTGGAAATACACAGAGTTCTACAAAAAAATGGAGATCTGTTATGATTTAAGGCGATCAGACCTTTCTCTGTACCTGTGTTTCATACCCTTTAGTGATGGGTGATGTCTATCCAAATATCTGTGAGCAAATAAAAGGAAAATATATTAATTTCCACATGCTGGAATAATGTGTTAAAACTGTTGATTCTGCCTTACCCAACACAGTATCACCTGAATCCTTTAATGGGACCATTGCTGATAATAGAATAATTCAGTAATTCACTTTACCCCTTCCTTGTACACCTTGAGAAATTAGGTTGAGGTTCTGAGGGAATGTGAAAGCAAGATTCTGAAGAAAAAGAAAAGAAAGAGTGAGAAAACAGAATGTTTTGAAATTAAAATAAGTATGTGAAAATGGATTGTTGTTTTTAATTAGTCTTCTAACCTTAATTATGTAGGTGCCTTGAATTTTCAGGAGTTCAAAGTAGTTTTGTTCACTTCAGTTGCATTTACAAACAGCAGAAATAAATAAATTAAGAAGAAAAGAAAAGGAAGGCAGGAAATCTGTGTTTTCCTCTTTTCTTTTGTTGCTGTTACCTGGTAAATACATGGCAGCAATGTGCCTAGGCACCAACAAAGGTTAGGAGTGTCCTGGGCTGTACCAACAGGATCAGAGGCAGTAGGTCATTTTAATTAATATTCCCCTTTACTCATCACTGCTTGGACCATATCTCACATAAGGTATCCAGTCTGGGGATGCACAGTGCAAGAATGATGTTGACAAACAGCATTCAGGGGGTGCCAAGGTGGTCAGTAAGGTGTGGAGACCTTACTCTGTGAGGAGAGGCTGGGGGATTGGGGTTTGCAGGGTCTGGAGGAGGGACAGCTCTGGGGAACCCTAGCAGCCACCATCCTTACAGGAAGAGAGAGAGGCAGAACAGAGGACCCTGATCATGAATTGTGAAAGATTGGTGTGACTGGGTATAAGGAAAAAAATCCCCACAAGAGTAATTAAGCACTGGACCAGAGTGCTCAGAGAAATTGGGATGTTTGGTGTTGAAAGTGGAGTTTGATATGCAATAAAACCAGGCAAGTAGCTCACATGTCTGTGCATTTGAGGTGACATATGGATGTGAAGGAATATAACTTATGAGGTGTATTTGCCTGGAGTCAGGAATGGAAAACCAAACCTTTGCAGACCAGGTTGCTCTTTCTGTAGACTCATTTTCTTTAATAAGTGGAGGGAGAGAGGATGTGCTGAAAGGATAGTCTTGAGTTCTGACAACTGACTAAGAAAATAACAGTGAAGTTGATACCATGGCGCGTTTGTATTAAAATAAGGAACTAATAATCCTCTTTGATTATGAGTCCATATTTTGAGGGAGATACTATGATTATTATTATTTTTAATCTCAGTGTCTGAAGTAATTTTGAGTTATGTTCTATATTTCTAAATTCCAAGTGATATTTCAAGGTGAGAAGTTAGGCTATAAATGTGTATTTTTTTTCCCTCCAAATAACATTTTAGATGAACCAAAATGTTGTCAATGACAACCAATGACTGTCATGATACACAGCATATGAAATTTCCTTTTGCCTGCTGAAGTGGAAGAAGTAGTAAACCCCACCTATGACCTCATGTTAACACTGTACATTCAGTTCAGGCTTCAGTTAATTCCTGGGAATCTTTCCTTCAGGTCCAGTGCACACAGCAAGAGCTTTGCACTGATAAAGAGTGACAAGGTGTCATTCACTGAGGAGCAAAGGAAAGAGTAGGCTTTTTTACTTCATGTCTCATATTCTTAGCATACATGCCTTGGCCAGAGTTTCAATGAAGTAAACTAGATTTCACAGAAGAAAAGCAAGTAAATCCAGTTTGAAACTGTAATCCTATTGTCTTGTGCAGTCTTTATTGCAATACCTTATATTTCATGAAAGAGCCACAGTAACCTTCAATTCAAACAAAAAAAAAAGCTTTGTCACCAAAGTCACACTTCACAGAGCCCTAAACATATTCTTTCTTCAGCATTGTTTTCTTATAAGATTCTTCTTTGTTTCATGTTTCTTTTACTGTTGGGTCAGTTCTCATTAACTTTGCCATCTGGGTCAACCATAAGCAGTATAATTTTTTTAAGATCAGAATTCTAAAGTACTCTAGAGTTAAGAAAGAAAAAGAAAAAAGTCAAAAATCCCCAGAACCTGGATCCTTAGCTGTGCAACTCTGCTGTACTTTCACATTTGTTTTTCCTTTCTGATACATTATTTTCTTAGTTTTGAAACGTCATTTTGTAGCAGGTTACTTTTTACTTCATTTATTAATTAGCATTCTCACAAAAAAATTATAGCCAGCAATAGATAAATTACAATGTAAAGGCAATTTGTTTTTGTTTAGCCTACATTTAATCAAAACAGAACTGCAGGTTGAAGGTCAAAGCTTTGGTAAAAGATATTTGAGATGCGTACCCAGAATTCAAAAATACACACATTGGCAGATCCTCATAAAAAATTTGAAACATTAATTTGAACTAAGATACCTTTGATGTGTATTTAAGAGAAATAATTGAAGTGAATTTTTAGAATTTTTCAGTTAACTTATGACAAAGACAACTTTGCATAATTTATGTTTAATGGTTATCTGAGGGGAAGTTTTATATCTTACTCATTTTTTCCCAAGTATTTTTATTTTTCATGAAGAGTACTTGTGTTTCAGTAAATTCAGAGAACTCTACCAATGTTTACTTTTGTGAAACTGCTTGCTTACTGCTTGCTCTGCTGTAGTAGATGGTCATACACTGGTTCAACATGTGTAATGACTGATTTGATAGTAAAAGACAATCAGCAGCATATCTGTTGTGTTGTATGTCAGCATTGGTATTAGCAAGAACAGCATTATAAACATCCTAATGCTTTCTTGCCAATGATTTGATCAGAGATATTATACAGAGAATCATACTCAATTATTTTAATGTAAATCTAGGGCTTTGGAGTCTACAGAGTCTCCACTTTCAGAATTTCTTTTTTGGTGAAAACATTCTTTGAAATCATTTACTCAGAACTGTTCAGGAAAAAATTTGGAACAATATATAATTTTGTTTGTTCTTTAGCTATAATTGCAAAGAATTATATTGATTAGAATTGAAATGTGCCAGAGCCATATATATATATATATACATTTATAAAGTTCTGAATTATCAGAACACTGATATGTATTTAAAATAATTCATCCTGTAGCACTTAAAAACTTCTATCTTCCTTCTGTTATGAGTGTTTGTGCAGGAATAACACATCTTTCTTGAAAGACATGTATCTATGTATGCCATATGTTCAGCATTTGCCTTGACTTTCAACTGACCTTGTAGGTTTTGCTCTTGTACAAAAGTTTGACTTTACAAAGCAGGTCATAACCCTAATGTTTTACCTCCACTGAGGGACCTTGGAAAAAGTCTTGAGTGACAAGAGCTCTAATTAAATTCTCTGGGTAGGGTGGTGTATTAAATGTTCTTTTTCTCTCCTAATTACTGCCAAAAATGGCAGTACCTACTCAGATGTCTTTAAAAATTTGTTTTACAAATAGAACATATGCACAACAGGAGCTGGGAAGACATCTTCAGAAGGGCAAAATATTCAGATCTTCCATGTGATAAAACCTGAGTCCCCATGAACCTCAAGATCGGACCTGTTCTCTTGTATAAATTCTCATTTCTGAATACTAAGGCATGTCCACATACTAAAAATTAATTCACTCTTATAAGCAAAACCTTTAAAAATTCTAGACCTATCTTGTAGGAAGTTAGATGTTTATTTAGAATGTATTTATGCATATAAATATGTTCTATTCTAAGGAAACATTGGCCACATTCTAAAACCAGTAAATATTCACAGACATAATGAAATGGAATGTACTGACTACACTGATTACAGAAGGTGGGTTAGAAACCCATGTGCTTTAGGCAAGTTTGAAAAACTAGAAATGACAGAGGGAATGCATAGTTGCAATTTGCTCTTGTTGCTGTGCTGTTGATGCACTCAGTTACGGTATTAGTCTCATTTTATATGCATGGAAATGTGTTATGTGCATGAACACCTCACTCACACAGTCATGTCTTCAAACATCTATGTATCTCTTATCTGTTTTCATTTGTATTTTTGGTTTGGTTTGGATTTTTTTCAAAACAGCCGACTTTCTTCTGATAAAGAGTAGATTATTAAAAATAGTCTTTGTGGTTTGTTTTAATGGCACCTTGTATTGTAGTGACTGCTTTAAAATGCTCATGGAATTTTATATCCAAACGAGCATCTTTATGCAAAGAGAAATTCTGAGAAATTTTTTCTTGGTTTTGATATGCAAACCATCATTCATTTCTGAGGAATCAACTTTTCAAGTCCTGATACAGAAAACACAACAACTTTAGGCAGCACCCTTTATCAGAATTGTTTATAACCCATTTATCTTTGTGGTGCTTGTTCTGAGTTGATCCGGGAGCCTTGTGGCACTTCTCTTTTAGGATTTAACCATTCTGTCTGTGGGCAGCTGCACTTACCTGATGTGACTTACAACTGTAAATCCTTAGCAGAACGAATGTCAGTGACTGACACTACTAGTTTTGACTGAAGAAATGTGGCTAACAAATGAATAATTATACTGTAGCCATTACCCCACAAAATATGCTTTCAAAATTCCTTTGTTCCAGCAAAAAGGAACAACAATAGAGCACTTTAAATGCAGCTGTACTTGTAGTTATCTTGGTACACCTGAAGTTCAGTTTTGGTATACAATTGAAGCACTAGGACATGTCAAATACAGATAAGGAAAGGCTGAGAGAATTGGGATTGTTCAGCCTGGGAAAGAGAAGGCTTTGGGGTAACCTTCCAGTACCTGAATGGAGCCTATAGGGAAGATGGAGAGAGACCATTTCCAGCAGTATGTAGTGACAGGGCAAGGGAGAATGGCTTCAGACTGAGAGTAGGCTTAGATTGGAGGTAAGGGATAAATTCTTTACTGTTCAAGAGGTGAGGCACTGGCACAGGTTGCCCAGAGAAGCTGTGGATTCTCCATCCCTGGAAGTGTTCAAGGCCAGGTTGGATGCAGCCCTGAGGAACCCAATCCAGTAAAAGTTATAGAAACCAGATGATCTTTAAGGTGCCTTCCAACCCAAGCCTTTCTATGATTCTTTAATAAGGGAAAACAAGTAATTTTGCATGACTGAAATGTTTGGTTTGTACTCAACTTCCCACTTGTAAAAGATGGGTTTGTGTGACAGAACGCTAATATTGCAAAAGCTTTTGTATTTCTGTGCTCCAAAAGGCACATTCAGCTTTTCCAAACTCCTTAGCGTTCTAACAAATTGCTTCTCACCAAAGAGACCATCATGGCAGCAAGCCCATGGAATGTGGCAAAGATACATGTAACTAAGCAATGCAGCCACTTCAAAAAGCAGCCTCAACTGAAAGTCTCTCTTGTTCCTTTTTGTAACCAAAAAATGTGGAATCGTGTCTAAATGTTTAAAAGCATGTTGCCCTAAACTCACATCAGCTGTTGGCTACAAACGTTAGACAAATAATTTTCCTCTTTTGTGAGAACTTGAGACTTAAAGTTTTTGCTTTTGCTGAATAAGGATGAAAAAACTCCTTTGTTTTGAAGTGTTGAGTAATTATATTTCACTTCAAATGTTTGTACATTTTCCCTAATTAAAATAACACGCATTTTAACTTATTTGAAAAAGCATGCTTGGAATGAGCAAAGGCATATTTATTAATTTAAAAAGATGAAACAGGACATCAGTTCAACACAAGGAAAAAACTGTGTTACAGTAAAATCAATAATTCACTGCAACAAACTCTCAGAAAAATGGTGGAGTCCCCACTGGTGGAGGTTTTCAAGCTGGGATAGGACAGGATTCTTGATAAGCTCCCTTTCCGATGGAAGATTGGATTTTTTGAAGTCCCTTCTAATCTGTGCTATTCTGTGATTCCGTGACACAGGATAGTTTGAAAAGAAAATATCAGACTATTCCAGCAGGAAATTAATTGAAATTACTCTTTAACCATAGGAAATGTCCAGTTTTGTTAAATTTACTGTTCTGATGATTTATTTTCCCCAATAACTCTAGCCAGCTGCTTTGAGTTTTAAATCTAGCTCTATGGTTTGCTGTGCAGTTTAAAACAAATCAGTTTAATTCCCTATTCCCACTTTTCTTCATGATTAAAACAGAAATAGTATTTAATGCCTTTTCTGGGGTTCTACAAAATCTTGAGAGTACTCGACAAATGCAGGCACTTAACAGAAAAATGGATGATAACACAGGGAGATGGTAATATTTTCTTTTTCACCTTAAAAAGAACTTTTCTTTAATGTCTGCATGTCTTTTATTGTAAATGTGCCTTGTACTTCAAAGACGAGGTTAATCATGATTCAGACTTTGAACAGTAAAGAGAAAAATTTTGGAGACCGTTTTGTAATGCTTCTTTGAAAGGTAAAAGCAGCAACAAAACAAGCCTACAAGATGCCAGAGAGTGTTCAGCTTCTTTTGCATAAATACCTAACAAAAAGAGGAAGAGGATTTTAATGTGATTTAGGTCAGTGATTTTTGTAATGGAAAGAGTCTTATCCTGCTGGGGAACACATGAGTATATAAGGAATTTCCATATAAATATCTATGGAGAAATGGACTAAAATGAGGATTTAGTGCTTTGCAACATGAAGGTGGGCTTTATACATGGAAAAAAATCCACACATTTTTAATTAAGAAAAGGATATTATAATTGATAGCTGGAAATAATATGTGACTATTTATTATTTTCTTATATTGTTACTCATGATTTTATAACTGCCAGTCAGTGGTTACAGTTTATTTCTGTTTAGGAGTTGGTGCAGTTCTCAGTGAGTCTCTCAAATCCTAAACCATGATTGCCCAGATTAGGGGATTGACTGAGAAATGGAACCCATTTTGGGAAATGTCACATGGCTTATTTTGTGTAGAAACCAGGATATGAGAAGGAAGATATGGACTGGGTTTTCTATCAGTGTTATGTTTCTTCACAGCAGAGACAAAGATTAGACCCGAGGACAAGGAAATGTTTCCTGTCCCAGGCTAATGATGCAGACTGAGAGCAGTGCCTGTTGCTTCTTGCTGTGGGATTGTTGGACAGTAAAATAATTATCTTTGAAAATGCACATCTAAAAATATCATCTTTCATGAGTGTGGAGCAGTAAAGTTATGCTTTTTAGAAGATGCAAAGTTGAACTTATGATCTCTCAAGCTTTTGATAAAATCCAATCCTCAGAATTTAAAATTTTTGACAATTTAAAATTTTTGACAAATGTCTATTGAAGCTTTTGTACAGCTACCTGACAAGCGAGAATCAAATATATGATAGTGAGTCTAGGTTTAGTGGTAAAATACATTTTTAGAAAAATTTATAAATGGATATTTTCTCTCTGACTCTGAAGTTGGACTTTTTAGTAAATGGATATAGTAAAGAAGCTGACTTAGTGTAGTGCAAACTTATATATAAAAAAATAAAATGAGAATTGATTTCCTATTTCTTTTTCATTAATGTAAAGGCATTGGATTTGCATTAATAGACATATAAAAGTGGTTTAAACTGACTAATTGTATTTTGAAAATTCTGTATGCATCCAAGATTTCAGTTATAATGAAGATTTCTTAATTGTTAAGTTTGATTAATTGTGTTTGGTGTCTCTTAACTTGCCTAAAACATAAAAAATCCCAATCCCTGGAGCTGGATGGGATCCTAAAAGTTAATCCAATTCCTTTACTCCTTGCCACAGTATCACGGAACCTGAGTCTTTTCTCACAGACTTTTATCTTTCTCTTTGAGCAAATTACAGCCTTTCCAATCACTTCTACAGCTTTGCTACTTCAGAGGTTGAACATTTTTCCTAATACCTCACATGAAAATTTCTTGCCAAATTTAAAAGTCTGTTTATGTTTTATGCAGATGATTCCCATCCTTTTTCCAATGATCCTTAACGTACTTAAACCTATTTCTTCCTCTTTTCTTTTGTAGAACATGGGTTATGTTTTCTAGGTCTCTGATCTTTCCTTCTTTTCTGGTGCGTCTTCACTAGGGTTGCAGCACTTCATCTTTCTTGAGGCACAGTGTTTGAAACTGGGTTCAGTATTTCAGCTGAATAAAGTGCAAAGATTCATCTGTCTTTCAAACTCCAATAAATTCTAGCAGAGCATCTGAGCTCCAGTCTACAGGTTAATCAAAATGAAATGCTAAACTGAATCTTCATTTCATCTTTCTCCTGCTTATAATGTTCTCCTCTCTGGTTTTTGTTGTCTTTCTGTCTTTCAGTCAGAATGGAGAAGAATATAAACTGAGAGTTTTATTGCTACTTGATGCAGAATAAATTTCAAGATTTTAAAAAATAATGAAGTTGTTATATAGTATTTAATGCTGTTGAACAGTATTTTTACTAAGTACTCCCAAGAAGCAATGAAGAGAAAGTTTTAGTCAAGGCATTATTTCTTTTCATTCTTTAGCTATTTTTAAGTAATAACATGGACTAAGAATCCTCTAAAATAATTGCTGGTCAAATCTTACTTTTTTCCATCCATTTCTTGCCGCAATTTGAATTAAAATATACACTTTATGCAAAATTCCTGTCGTGAGGCAACCTCCATCCTCTCATCCAAACAAGCACTTCTGTTATCATCCAGTTCTGACAATTTTCAATGTAACATTTTCAAGATTTTTATATTCCTTTCAGTGTATTCTTTGCCTAATTAATTCTGTTGGCAGCTTACTGAAACATTGACATTGGTCAGAAATCAATATTGTGTACATTATAAAGTATTAACAGTGTGGCTATATTTTTATTTTGCTGCCATGTGTTACTGCTCTGAAATATTTGTGGAGTAACCTCACAAATGCATTGTCCTGTGCACTGTTCTCTTTTCTAAAGCCTTATGGACCCTTGGCAAGGATTGCCCCATCAATATTACACATATATATAAGTTAAATACTAAAAAGGCAGCATGCTGGTGTGTGTCATGATTTCAGGGGATCACATGCACAAGCTGAGGGCAGGGGCAGTATGAGCACCATGGGCCTCTCTTCTTGGGCTGGGTTGTGACACCTTCAGAGATGATGAGGTGCTGGAGTCTCCCAGAAAAATGTATGTGCAGCCCCTGTCCTAAATGTGTCCTTCCTCATATTTCTGTGCACACATCTTTTCCACATCACTGCTTTCAGTGGGCTCTAAGCACATACTTGTATTAGGGACTTTTAAAATATTTCCACCAGGATAACTTTGTTGGGTACAAATATTGTAGTTTGTGGTTTTTGGGGTTTTAGTCTGTTTATATTGCTTTTCTTCAAAATAAAATAATAATATACTACTACTACTACTCCTATTTTAAAAATCTGTCATTTCTAAGGGAAACAGGTAGCTTTGAGGTGAACAGTCCTGAGTATTTTTATNAGATATAATATAAATCTTATGCTATATATTTATTATTAAAGATGTGAGTACAGCCCAGTTTTCTGTGACTTAAATTTAAGCTATGTTTAAATCTTTGAGCAGGGCAGGAAACCAGTGGCTTTTCAAAAAACTGATTGCATCTGCTTATTCATTTAGAATAAACTACTGCTTTAGCTCAAAATATACAAGCAGTAGCAATATAAGTTGCATTCAACTTTATCTCAATGATATCTCAATGAATATGTTATCAGCACTGTTATTAAGTTTTCTCCCCTCAGAACAAGAAAGTGTTTTGTTAAATTCTTTTTCAGTATACTCAGAGCTGAGAGTGGTTTGTTTTCTCTATGCAGATATGGTTTGTTCTGCTTATTTTTTCTTCAGTTTTGTCATTATGACAGCAATTGCGGAATACTGTGAGTTCTATTTTTGGGACTCTAGTGATGTAGATTGGGCAGTTCTTTCAAGATTNTATTTAATATTCTGCTTGTGCTTTTTGCTAAGACCACCAGATACAGGAATGTCTTGCTGCTCACAGGAAAAAAAATCAACTGTATACACAAACACAAAATCCAGTTGGTGATAAATCTTATCTATATAACATATAACATATAACATATAACATATAACATATAACATATAACATATATAATACATAATATATAATATACCTTGTCCATTCCTTCATGGATAAACAGAAAAAGATGATGGNAGTGTTTTGTTAAATTCTTTTTCAGTATACTCAGAGCTGAGAGTGGTTTGTTTTCTCTATGCAGATATGGTTTGTTCTGCTTATTTTTTCTTCAGTTTTGTCATTATGACAGCAATTGCGGAATACTGTGAGTTCTATTTTTGGGACTCTAGTGATGTAGATTGGGCAGTTCTTTCAAGATTGGCATTCTAACTCCTTATTTCTGTTCCTAGCAACTTAGTGTCAAATATATTTCATCAGTGTGCTCTTATTACTTGGGTAGTCACTAAGGAAAGTATCTAATCAGTATAATTTCAATTTTGATCTTGAAATAAATCAGGAATAGTCCTGCTACATTTTTCAATTTTTTTCAGTCCTAGTGCACTAATCAGTTTTCTCAGTGCACATACTGTTGGTTTCTGGTGGCATAGCATAATAATGTCTCTGGAACTCCAGGTAAGTGAAATCTACTGCCTTTCTTTTCTCCAAAAGAGCATTATCAGATTACACAAAGAGATACTACATCAGTATAATTGCTATAAACTGCCTTTATTAGCCCCATGCTGATTCTTGCATCATTGTCTACCTACTCCTATCCTTAGTACTCATATTTTTCTGAAATCATGTGTATTATTAGCATCAGAAGATAATTTCTTTTAGGAAAGTGTGAACTATGTGAAATGTAAATAGACAAAATACACACAATGGTACATCCTGTATAACACTGGCATTGTGTATGGCTGTTATTAAAGAAAGCTCAACAATACACTTCTTTCAGGGTAGAGTCAGATGTTACCCTTGTTACACTTGTAGCACAAGACTAAGAAAAAGGCAATGAAGGTGACAGTATTGGTCGAAACTTGATCTTTATCCATTGTTTGCAAACTGCAAATTATATTTTTTGCCTACAGTACAAAAAATAAAGAATTCTAATGAGAACCATGTATTATTTACTGACAGGGGCTTTGTAAATCCCCAAGCTACAAAACCTGAATAAATAAGTGGTATTGAAAATAAGTTCACTGTTACATCATTATTGCCTTCTGTTACTCCTACATTTTACAAGAATGCAGTTTTATCACAAAGGTAAATTGCTGTAAAGATGTGAATGTAAAATGTACACACATGCAAATATATGCAGAACTAAGAGCTAGAAAATAGAAACTAGTCAGTACAACCAATGGCATTTAAAACACATTTGGTTTTGTTGTTTGGTGGTTTTTATTCCAACTGAATAAGTAGAATTTAACTATCAGGCATTTCTTTTCAATATAAGGCTGTTACATTTTAAGGCATTCATGTTTAAGAAGTTATCACTCACTTCTTCAGGGGAGGGGAAAAAAGAAAGCCTTCTTACATTCTGGGTGACTCAGAATAAGTGCTATTTATCTCTATTCAATCAAATCTGGAGAGAAAGAAAGTCTGTAGTCTGAGAAGAGGCAAAAGGAGGAACAGGCAATACTTAAGGAAATGCAGTGTTACAAGGAGTTGACCTTTGATATCATCATTTTGCCTGAAATGGTGTCAAGTAGAATCACTGTTGACTTTCTGACTGACTTGTCAAAGTTCGTCCTTATAGATTTATCAGTAAACCTCCCAAGATCTAGGCATAAGTCATCAGTCTGAAGTTATATCATTAGCTATTCTGCTAAAATATTTTTTTTCCTTGCAGTAACTTCTGACCTTGTAGTCAACTCTAACTAGAAATTCAGCATGGCACCTCAAATTGCCAGGTTTTTGAGAACTTGTGTAGCTTCCACGATGATGTTCGTCTCAAGGGCACACAAATTGAAGATTGTTCAGAGCATAACTCCTTATTTTTTTCTGTTTCAGACAAAAATTAGTAAGACACATTAAAAATTTTGCAAATTTACTTTAGCTAACAAACTGGTGAGATCTCCACAATAGTGTTTTAAAAAAGAGCAGAGTTGTAGGCCATAAAATATATTGAAAGATTGATTAACTTTAGTCATCTTTAACTTTAGTTTTTTTCATTAACTATAAAGATGACATTTCATGTTATTGCATGATGTAGTACATGTGTATTGAGGGTGATTTTAACACACATGATAATGTGGTTTATCTCTCTATTCACAGTTAATATAATATATCAAGAGGCATAGATTTGATAAAAGATGTCCTCCTTGGAATTCCTAATATACATTAAATACACAGTACAGTGCATATTTATACTCTGGTATAAAATGTCTTTTTCTCTGTACACTTCTAAATTACTGTAAGGAATGCCTACTTTTATTTTTTAAAAATTATATTAATCTTTCTTTAAAGTCTTAATCTAATTCTTATGTACATGAGAATGGGCATAGCTCTGGTATAATACCTCCTTGACTATGGATTTAATTTATAGAGCACAGTACCATACATGAGTGTGAGGAACAGATCTTGAAAAAAATTTTCATTTTTGCTGTTTCTATATTGATCCTATTTCCAATTATCAGTGATTTTACCTTAGGTAAACTATTTGATTCTCAGATTTTTGCAACAGACTTTTTGTTCTTAAAATTCAATATACATTTTTTTTTTCTTTTGAACATGACTCAACTATAAGAATATAGGATTTCTTGAACTTCTGTTGTTAAGTGCTTCATTTGTAACAAAGTCAGTGGTTGAAACAGCCCTGTGTTCCTCATTAAAGGTTACTGTTGTTAATTTACTGGGTTTTAAAGAGCAACCTGTAGTGTAGGTGCCAGGGCATTTAACAAAATATAAAAATTATAACATCAAAAATATAACAAAAATATAAAAAAATATAAAATATAACATAAAAAATAAAACAAAATAACTGTCCAAATTCATTAAGGAAATGAATTTTTCTTTGCTATGAAGACTAATTTCCTGTGTCATGTTGTGGAGAAGATACAGTGCCCAGTGAGCATGAGGCATCCTCCCAGTCCAACAAACAGAGAAACACAGATGTGGTACTGATAACAAAATTTATGTGAATCTGCAAGAATTTAGTTACATGCCCTCAACAAATATGCTTCTGTGTCATTTATGCTAATTCAAGGTCCCTTTATCTCTTGCTTACTCTGTCTGAGAATGTCACTGGGTCTTGTAGCATGAAGAAATGCCAAGGGCCAGAGGATTCAGCCTCAGCAGAAGAAGTCTGACCCAGCAATTGGTATGGATTCCCAATTATTCCTTTCTGTCCTGGAAGTGGCTGAGTCATTACCCCTGGAGGTATTTAAGACATGTATGCACAATGCTTGGGGACATGATTTATTTGGGATCTGGCAGTGCTGGGTTAATGGCTGGACACAGTTATCTAAGAGGTCTTTTCAAATTGAAATGATTCTGTGATTTCACGATTTATAATATTGTTTTAATAGTTGTAGGAGAAGGATGCTATTCTTCCAATCAAAACCTTCACTATTTGGAACATTTGGGTTACATCAAAATAACGATTATTTAACTGGCATGTTATTTAATTTCATTATCTCAAATTTTAGTGGCTATAAGAGTTAATTATAGTGGGTGAGATTTAACTTCATATGCTCTAACTTGGTTATATTTAGGGGCAAAATCATACTTATTGAATCTCAAGGGATTACAGGGAAAGGTGAAATGTTCATACTTTCTTCTTAGAATTCCAAGTTGCAAGCTGTCATTTTCATTTATGTGATATCTTGCTGTCACTGGGTCCCTTGGGTTTTTCTGATATATTTAGGTCAGTGTGCCAATCTAGGGAAAATAAGGCTTCTCATACTATTTCAGGTTCAGAACATAATGGAAGAAACTCACTTTCTGATGGGTGTATTGAAATTTGCATTTAGTTTGGGGAAAGAGATTAAGCCGTTTACTTGAACATTGGGTCAATCCTCTTTTTCCAGATTTTTTCTTTTCCTCCAGATAGTTATATTCTACTGCAGTATTGACTGTTTATAATTTGCCTCTGGAATTATTAATTTGGACAGGTGACTTTAGAAAGGCAGATTCCTCTATAAATTTTGAAATTATCATGTTTAAGGATTTTTTTACCTGGCTTTCATTTGTGGCTAGTAAAGACATACTAAGCAAGAAGTGAAAAAGAGTTATTATGTTCTATTGAAGTCTTTTTATTTTATTCCATTGATATGGACTCTTGATTCCTTTCAAGCTTAAGAATTAATTTACATCACAGAAATTCTGAAAATAACATTTCTGAAGTCCGTCTTCCCAAAGGACCAGCAATTCAATTGAAACCTCATTTAAAATATCAAATTACATGAACAGTCATAAACTAGAATTAATTACACTCAAATTAACTGACTTAAACCCTCAAAAACATTCAGTGCATGTTTTTTATGACAGAAAATGCAAAACCTAGTTCAAATACACAAAATTCTAAAGCAATAACTGAAATAACAGCATAAAAGCTAAGTAACAGTAGTTCAAAGACAATGCTTCACTAGAAAAAGGATGCAACATTGTGTGATGGAACTAAGTAATACCGTCATAGTAATAAATTCTATTTTTTTGTATATTTTTTCTGCTGAGTGGTTACTATGGTAAGTTTCTGTAACAAAAGCATTTTTTGGGGAGAAAATAATAATAAAAGGTGTAACTGTAGAAATTTAATCTTCTTTTATTTCAGTTATTTTCCTAAAACAGTAAGGTAATATTTCATTTGAGATTTAGAAACTCAATACATGATAAAGGAAAGCAGCATATTTTGTAGCAGTGAGGGGTGTGCTTTAAAGGACAGTTTCAGAAACCTGCCCCAGACAAGCTCAGAAATGTTCAGCGATCTCCTCATCTTATATATAAAACCTCATATACCTATGCAGTGATACTTTACTGCATTACTAAAGGATCTAGTAATTTATACTTTGTTTAAGGTAATTAGATTTTCATAACACTGAGCATTTTTTAATAAAAATTCAGACTGTGGTATTTCAGTGAATGTCTAATGGTTAGTTTGAGTAGAGAACCTTACTGCCTTGGAAGCCTCAGTGTTGACATTGTTGCTGCCCAAATCCTTCAAGGGACAAATAATTATTCACTTGTCTGGACAAAACACCCTATTCATATAAATCACTTAGTGTCTTAACTCTAGGGGAGATGCCAAGCATCTCCCCTAAAGCCTGTGGCACAGAGAAGTAAGGGGTAACATCTTATTACTGAAAAAGCTCCAAGTACGAATATATTGTCTGCATACACTGCACTGTGTATTAACCTTGTGTGTTATGTAGAGTAACTTTCATAATCCCTTTCTTTGCTCACTGGCAACCTAGAGGAGATTAACTTGTAACCTTGTTAAGAAAAGAAGAAAACTGAAGCTGAAACCTGAAAATTCTAGCTATTTCTTTGCTAGAGTTACTACCAAGGGGACCACACTGAATTTTCAAGGTTCTTAACTGCACAACTTTAGAGAAGGATTTTCCATTATGACACTTCATGTTTGTTTCTATGTTCTTCTCAATGTTAATTTTTATTGGCTCTTTGACAGAGGACCATAACAATGGCCCTCCAAGGATTTGTCATTCAGAGAAATACCTTGGCAGAATTTCCTACTCTTTACTTTTCACAATTTGGATGTTTCACCAAGGATAAGCAGGACTTGATGTCTGTGGTACTTTTAGAAAACTACACAAACTGGAGAAATAAGGCAGCCATGTCATGAAATCAAGGAAAGCCAAAAAATTCTGGAATCTGTTCTGTGTATTCTTCCAGTGTATCTGTACATACAGACTGTGGTGCAACACTTCGTTTTTCTCAAAAGGAAGGTTGTGTGTCTGCTCCTCTCACCTGAGCACATGGAAACACATTCACAGTGTTACACACCTGGATGAAGTGGAGGGCAAACCTTTTGATGTGCTAGTAGTGAAGACACCCTAAAATTCCCATATATAGGGCTGCTTAGAATGTTTCATTGTTGTAACATATGTTATAAAAAAAATTAGTGTCCATGAATCTTTGTCAGTTGACTCTCAAAAGACTCTGGCTCTCAAGGCTTCACTTACTCAACTTTTTAGAAGGCTCTCATCAAAGGGTAACTGAATTTCTCCAAAAGCTGGCACTTATTGCAATTTCATACACCTTTGAGTGTCTGAGGCAGCCTCACGAGGCTGGTAGATGTACAGAGATTACAAGTGAGAGATTTTCACAAGCAGCAGCTGGAGGCTAGCTGGGATTCCTTGGAGACAGTGTCTGAAAACTGGAACTCTGCATCTGAGTTCAGGCATGTGATTCTCATGCTTTGTGACTGAAATTAAAAACAGAGGAAAAGGCTGCTGAGCAAAACAAACAAACAAACAAACAAAACCCCAAACAAACAAACAAACAAAAACCTAAATTATTTATAACATCCAAAGTGTTAGACGAATATGTATTAGAACATATATTTAACCTACCTTTAAGATCTTTAAGTAATGTAGAGAGGCCTGTTTCCTTATTGTATTTCTGAAAAATGAAGACTTAGACAAACATTGTTAGATGTCTGTGTAGTACTTAGCAAAAAATTGCTTGGATAGCCTGGGAGAACGTGGCTACAACACATATTTAAAATATGTATTGTGAGATACTTCATATCTATTTATAATGCAGGTTTTGTAGTTGCTGAAAATGTCAAACTGATTTGGGTGATATGTACAGAAGGGGAAACAAATGGAGCTGAAGAACTGCAGGTTTGGGTAAAGAAGTTAGAGAGTACCAGATAAGGTTTCAGCTGGCAATAAGTGACATAAATGACCTCTCAAGTAGTCTCTGTTACACGGGGCTAAAGAATGCTCTTTATGGGCCACTGGTACTCAGCTACCAAAGCCATAGAAATGTCACAGTTAAGGGCTGTATCTTTTTCAGGCCTGTGATGATCCTCATTTGACTCCAGATGCCAGAGTTGCAGGCACTTTGCAGATTTAGTGCCCGACTAAAGTTCTAAACCACTTCTATTAAAAGAATATAATGAGCAGTGTCCACTCAAGATGCTCTGACTAGTTGGGTAATGCAGGTTTCATTATAGAACTGTATATTTTCATCCTGTAACATGCATATGATGTGAAACATACTGGAGATTGTAAACACTGTGTGCTGAATAATATAGTAAGAGATTCCACTGGAAAAAAATCATAGGTTACTTCAAAGATCACAGGAAGAGACACATTCCTAACATAATATACCATTTGGGAAAATGGGGAGATTCTACCCTGTCATATCTTTAGCTGCAGGTGGAATCCACAATCTGCAAAATGTTATTCAAGTGTTCAAGAACCACAAAATGCTTCCTGCCTGCTGGCAGTCCAGGGGAAGTGTCAAACACAAACACTGTTTTAAGAAAATACTGACAAGAAAGGCTTTTGGAAGCCTTTAAAAGATAACAGAAAGAAATGTTTGTGGATAAATTTGTGAATCATAGAATCATTTAGATTGGAACAAACCTTCACAAATGTTGACTACAATTGTTAACACACCACTGCCAATCCACCACTAAACCATGTCCCTAAGGGCCACATGTAGGTGTCTCTTAAACAGCTCCAGGGATGGTGACTCAGTTCCTGGGCAGCCTGTTCCAGAGCTTGACAACCTTCCTGGTGAAGACTTTTTTCCTAATATCAAGTCTGAAACTCCCCTGGCACAACTTGAGGCAATTTCTCCTCTCCCATCACTTCTGACTTGAGAGAAGACACCGACTCCCATGTTTCTGCAACTTCCCTTCGAGTAGTTACAGAGAACAAAACAAGTGAAACTGGTGTGAAGCAGACGAGTTTTGTCAAACAATAACTTTCCAAGAAGCAGGCAATGTCCAACCAGATACAGAAATATTGACAGAGGGTACATAGAAAAGGATTTAACAATGTAGTTAAGTGGTGATGCATAGAGATTTTCTCAAACTTTGGGTGTGATAGCAACAACCTGAGCTTGACAGTTTGTAGGCTGCTAAGAAAAATGAGAGTGGGGGCTGCCATACTGAGTGAGGTGTAGCTTTATGTACTGAAGAACAAGAGAAATTAGTGGGGGAGGAGAAGACAAACATTGATTAATTTTAGATAATGGCCCAATGTAAAGTATTTATAGCATCCAAATAGAAAACAGCTGCAAATGTTTACAAAAGGCAAATAAAAACTAGAAAGAAAAACCACTATGTTTGTTCTGCTAACAGTAAAGGTGAGACTTTGTTGTAACAAAGGATGCCCCAAAAGGAGCAGTCTTTCTGTGCCATTCTCCTCTCCAGCAGCATGTTTCCAAGTGTTTCCTTCCACCTCTTCTGGTTCTTCTACTTGCCTTTTTTAGGTAATTATAATCCTTTTTTACCTGTATAATTTCAGTTGGTTCAATGAGCAGGTGCAGCATTGCTGGATTCAAGCTGAGACAGAGGGACAGTGATGCCATGATGGCAGGAAAGTGTGGGACAATTCTTGTTACTGGAAGCCTGCAGTGTGGTTCACTTAACCTGTACTCCCAAGTAATCAAAAATCTCTTTCTCCTCTTCTCTCATGTATTTGCTTTCTAGACAGGGATCATATGTTTCTGCATACCTTGTACTTCAGGTTGTATCCTGAAGTGCTGAGATCCTAGGTTCTCCAATATTTTAAATTATTTTATAGCCAGCTGTTTGGATTTTAATTTTAGGTGCTCTGCATTTAAGTCCCTCTCCAGCCATGTTAAACATTTCTTACAAACTTTTCTAGTGCAGCAGGAGCTGCAAGACATAAAAACCTACACCTATAAACAGTAAAATTTGCATCTGTTTATGACTCTTCATTGGGACCATATATAACAGTAATCAAAGACTTTGGGCTGGCAATGGACTGGGGACAGTTGATTCTAAAATGTGTTTTTTCTTGCTATAGCATATCATGTCAAAATCACCTTGATTTTTAAAAATGCAAATTCATCTTATCCTGAAAAACTCTCTGCTGGGGATAAAGGGGATGATTGCAAGCATTCTGATCAAAACATTTCATTTGGAAGTACTGCTGACTACCTAATAGGATAGCTCTGTGGAAAGAATTAAAACAATGGTGCAAACAATGTTTCTTAATTAAAAAATAAATATATTAAAGGTTTGTTAATTGTCATAGTTTTATATTCAAATGACCAACCTCACCTCATGAAGCTTCTTAAGTACAGTCTGATCTCACTGGAATATTTACATGCTCCATATCCATGAATTTAATGTAACAGCACTGCATAAATTGCTACAGAGAGATTACTGCAGTGACTATTTGAATTAGTGAACTCCAAATCTAATTACTGAGTAAAATGGCTGAATAATATCCATTAACTCTTATCATCAAAAAGGACCAAAGTTAGAATGCTTCCACACTAGGTAATTTAACGTTAATATGGTAAAGTGGAAAAAAAAAAACAACAACAAAACCAACCCAAAACAATCAAGAAACCCCTCAAATCCTTAAGAAATAAAGTTTTCTGCTTCCAAAGAAAGGAAACCATTATGTCTCCCCATTACAGCTAGACTTCAATTTACAAGGCTGTTATCTACAGAGAATTTGATATATAAGGAAGCTGAAAAACCTCCATTACAAGAAAAAAAAAAGGCTTTTCTTTCCTTCTCTCAAGGAATGTTGGAAAGGAACAATTTTTATGTGACTTTAAAAAAATAGTGACAATGGAATTATTTGCACTCCACTCTTCTCTCTACTTGCAGGATCAGATGGAAATTGTATCAGTAAAACTGTTGAACGTACATGAGATATGCCCATAAAAAGTGGGGAAAGAGAAAAAATATCAGGGACAATAACAATGTCTATGCTTCTACATCCCTTTCTTTCCCTCAAGTAAGGGAAAAAGTTGGCAATATGAAAAGAACTTTTTGTAAAAGAGTAAACAACCATCATATGTGTAACCAAACACAGTTATGTCTTCTTATACAATTAAAAATTAGATTAATAGGCCAATTTTATTATAGACCAAACTCAAATCGACTTCATTTTTCATTAGAGGAAACCTTAACTTCCCAATAATTAAGGTGTACATCAATAAATGTCATTAACAAACAAACATTCTCATATCAAAAGAAGATGTATTTAAACAGATAAACATCTGAGGAGCTTAATTTGGACCAGCTTACAGGCTTCCTCGAATTTAGTGTTTTGTTTCAGCTCAGAGCAAACTGTTAAGGTTGGACAGGCTCAGGTCTGAGTTTAAAACAACAGGTCCAAATGCAGTGGTAACATCTATTTCATAACTTCTGTGAAATACTTGCACCTTTGCAAAGTTGTATAACCCTTCTGCCCCTGCCCTGGATGTTGTCTGACACTGACAAAGAGAAAGTTGAATTTGTTACCTTCATGCCTGATCACTGTTTTCTCCATTTCTTTGTCTTTCTTCCTTTACTGGCTGCACTGTATTGCCCATGACCAGCATTCCACCCACGTTTCTTCTGCCTCCTCCTCCTTACTTTCTCTCATATAAATATTTTCCTTTTAGTTTCTAGTGGAAACTAATGCTTATAAAGTGATCTACCAAAAGTTCAGCCATATGAGCTCGAAGGAAACCAGGCAGGCTTTCATCAGAAGCATTTGCAGTTGTCAAGGCTATGTCAAAACCAAGCAGCCTCTCTGAAACATTCCTATTATCAAGCATTATAAATTCCAGTGGAAAAAATACCTCATTGCATTTTGCCTGCAGATGTCTATATATATAGACAGACATGTGGGATCTATGATGACATTTTGCAATATAAGATAAAATAGAAGATGATAGAAAATATATTTGGTAAGCGGGACAAAGAAAATGAAAACAGAAAATCATTCCACATAGATATATGAATTCTGCTAAGGGGGGAAAGAAAAGTAGAGTAGTGCTTGTTTCACTGAAGTAGTCTGAAACAGATAAAAATGAAGTTGCAGTAAATAGAAATTCCTTGTAGTAAATAGAAAAGAATCTACTGAGAATGCACTAAAAACCGGCTTGTTTATTTTTTTGTTTGTTTGTTTTGGGTTTGTTTTGTTTTGTTTTAATTTTTGCTGTGTGTAGGCACATAATTTATCTGGCACTTCTAACAACTGAAAAAAAAAAAACCAAAAAACCCTGTTTTCTTGAAAGGAATATTAAAGTTAGCTTCTGAATTAGCCGTGATATTCTGTGATAAAGAATGATTATTTGTAATTAAGACTTAAATGTATTATCTTGACAATCACTGGGCTTATGCATTCTTTCCATGTGCATGCCAGTGGAGGGCTCCATTATGAGAAGGCCAAGAAGAAGATGGAATTAGTAATTTCTCTTTGTCAGGCGCTGATTTATAGATCCTTGTCTCTCTTTCTAATGTAGTAAGGATATCAAATATTTACTAAGTACTTCAAAACTATATGCACAAATAAGTGAAATACTTTATAAATTCAGTTATAAATAATTTTAGGTATTTAAAATTTGTGTTATTTTTTACTGGTTTATTTTCCCCGTGTGTATAAATTGACCCCTGGAATATGTCTGCATTTAATAGAGCAAACAGCACTGGTCTTGAGCCATTGGTATTTTAACAATATCGTCATTGTTATTTCTTAGTGTAGGAATTTCTTTTTAGACTTTATTCCTTCTCATTTACATAATCAATATTTACATATTCAAAGGTATATCTTTTATTCTTGTCACATCAAAGCCTTATAATCTCTCAATTTCTATAATAATAATAATAGTAATAACAATGATAATAATTATAAATAATAATGTTTCGTGGAAAATTTCCTTAATTTTCGAATACTTACAAGTTACTTTTCACATCAGCTGGCTCCTTGAGAACATACAGTCTTACTCATACATTCTTACTGCATGTGACTATGCAAAATATTATGCAGAAAATTTAGTAAAATCGAAATATTAAAGTAAACTGTCTGAGAACACCTGCACCAGCTGCTTATATTTATCATTATATAAATTGTGCCGAACTCACCAAATCATTTGTTAGAACAGCAGTAGTTATTCTCACTCATGTAATGTAATTCATCTGCAGTCATGAGACGTTGCTTTCATTAGTGCATTTACATTGCAAAACACAGCAGCTTCAGAAAACAAGAACTCTCAATTCCTAACATGGTATAAAGCATTCTCAGTGGACAACAAACTGATATTTCCCTGTTCTCTCTGAATAACTTGTCTATCGGTGTGTGAAAATGTAGAGTATGTCTAGCAAAATTCATTGTCTGTTGCCTATACTGGATTCTTTTTGTTTAGAAGTGATAGAGGCAAATACATGGGGATAATTGTCAAAAATTGAATTATTTGGGTTTGCTGGATTTTTAGTATACACCCCCATTAATGAAATAAAAGTGAACAATTTAAAATATGCAAAGCTTAACCTAAATATAGGATGCTGAAAGGGTTGGCCTGATTTTTTATAGTGCTGAATACAGACTTCCTGCTAAAATTGTGCATTTCAGACAGGGGGAAAATATAGTACATTTATTAATTTTCCTTTCTATATATATATTACTAGTAAAATCTCTAGAACAGAAGGAAAAAGTTAATCATACCAATAAATTAGACATCTGCTCATATGTTGCAGATGTAAGGAGGGTGGGAGAGGAAAGCTTTTTAGCAGCACTGTTTAAACAATCCTTAACAATTGAGACTCGTGTCACTTTTATTCTAAAAATCAATATTGTAAAGCAACTAATCTGATCTTAATTAATGCACCAAATTTTATTCCTGAAGTGTGTATCACTTTTAAAATCACAAATTAGGGAATATGAACAAAGACTGATGGAATAGTGGGGAATTTCATCAAAAGTACAGGTCACCTTCCATCAGTTCACAGGAGCATTTACTTTTGCAGTGAACAAGGTAACATTTCTACCTCTGCTTTCCTCTTACTCAGCCTAGTAGACATTTGCAGTGTTGTAAATAGGATCTAAATTTGACCCTTAGCTTTTATTTTCATCCCATTATTGTATGTTAATGAATAATCTCATTCCTGGGGTGACGTGAGGCAGACCATTGTGACAGAATTGCTGCAGCACCAGCTGTTTCTGCTTCTGATTCTTTATTGTTTGGGTTTGGATTGGTTTGTTTTTTTGGAGGTAATCATGTACAGCCAGGTTGAGTGTTTAATCAAATACCTAATTTCAAAATCGTGTGTCATGAGCGTGCCTCTTGGTATAGGAATATGAAGGGAGATGTAAAAACAGGATTTTCTGGTTTAGACTGCTTTAGGATTACTTTTCTTAATGTGAGGATTCTGAAAAGTCATTGTCAAACCTTCAAAAATGGTTTTGAGCTATTCCTTAAAGTCAGGTAAAGAGTTTGTGTTACTTTACACATTCTACTAGTAAATTACATGTTGGCTTTTATCTGCTTTTTGGTTTCCTTGTAATAAGGGTTGTATTATTGTTATGGCTAGAGAAAGCAGAATAATGCTGTCATATGAAGGGATACACTATAAAGGTAGATTTAGCATAAATCAGTAGTTTGTCTTCACAACAAAGAAGAAACATTCTGTAGGTGTCTGTAGGAGCCTTGGAGTTATATCTACATTGCTGCAGTAATGCCAGAGTGGAGTATGAAATGTCAAACTTCATTACCTTTGTGGTTTGGGTCCTGTCCCTAAACTGTAGGGTATGGTTTTCAAAGTTGGTCCTTAGAATAGTCCATTAGAGGGAATAAACACTTCCACCAATGTTCAGTGCTGTTCTGCTCTTGAAATACTGGAAAAGTGGACTTGGTGTGGGGAATACCCTGGGTTATTTTGTCATTACTAGAGTAAAAATATCTTAACTACTGACTGGAATTAGAACAGGGGTATGAACTTATGCTTCATGGTTTGGAATGTTTGCCTCTGGGATTGTTTGCCATGGTCTTGGCTTTCACTGTGATGGTGGTAATCAAACTGTGATTTATTCAAGGCCATTTGCCTTCATTTTCTATGAGGGTTGTGGTGCAGAGTTGTCTTAAGATATGTTGTAGACTAATAGCAGCTTTTACTTGAAAATACTTGTAAAAAAATTCAGCTTCTCAGGCTTTGTATTTGATGTAAGACTTTCTCTAATAGTTGATTTTGCTGTTGTAACTCAGAGTTTGTACTTAGCTGTGGGAATTTTTGCTTTGAAAGTATGCTTATCTTTGTTTTATTACTTCTTTGCTGGCCAGCAAAGAATGCATAACTCCTGATTGCCTCAATATGCTTACAAATGAGATTATTTGCACATCTAGATATCTTCCCCATAAAACTTGTAAAGACATTTACAAATATTGATGATGCTTTTATAGGTAGGCTTTCTCTTGATGCTTTGTTTAATATAAGTATATAAAATAAGCCACTATTTTTTCTGATGAAGACATTAGCCCTCTAAGTTTGCAGATATCTGATCTCTTTAGCATATGCTACCCCATGTGACCATCACTTGGCTTCCATGTGCTCAAATGTAATGAAGATAGCAATTGTCAATTCCTGCATGTTATATGTAATATATTTCATAATAACATCTATACCTGTGAAAACTTTGATTAGTGCACAGATTTACAGAGAGATTAGGGGAAAAGTATAAAAGACTAGGATCAGTCCTGCAGGGAGAAGGTAGATGAGTGTCATAATGGACTGGAAATGCAGGAAAAACAATGAAGGTTGCTTTGATGAAGGAAAGGTAGGACAGAGGAAAGAGAGTCACTTTGGGCAATGACAAAATAGGAATCCAGGAGTGCATTAGTGAAAAGGTGTGAATGGAACAGGCTGGAGAAGGGACATGAGAAACTTAGAGCAAGAGCAGCTCACAAGGTAAAACAGTGGCAGCTGGGCAGAGAAGTCTTGGCAATTTTGACTAATGAGAATAGGATGAGGTAAGAGGAAGAACTAATCCTCATGGCTTTTAGCTCAGTCCTTGGGCCCTTGATCTAAATTTATTAATGAGAACTCTGCTTTGAGAGTGGGAAGTGGAATACAATTGCAAATAATCACATCCTATCCATCTCAAATAGGTATCCAAAATTAGCAAATACTTTGACCTTATGCACTGTTTCTCTTAACTCTTTTTCTGTGTAATGGGGATAATAATAGAAAATTGTCTCAAAGCAGGCCTGTGGAAAATAATTAGAATTGGTAAGCATTCTGACACTACTGTGATGCATGCTCCAAACAGCTCACTGTGGGACCTGATAATTCTTTCCCAATTCACAGTTCAATAGTGCACAGCAAATAAGGCATGAGGTCACCCATTGAATGATTTGGGTAAAAATTAAATACTGAATAGTTTCATGTCAAATGATGTGACTGTGTATTTAAAATTTGTATCAAAACTGTATCTGCTGAAGAGGTATTATTACATTTGCAGAAGCAATGTCAATTCTTTTAATTCTTATATTTTGTGCCTGCTAGTTGACAATTGTAACACTGTTTTCACCAACATCTGGGGGAGATGTGGAGTGTGTATCAGAGAATGTGGTTTGTGACAGGTAACTTGAAAGGTGACTGTAAATCTGACAGGTGTCTTTCCTGTATTTGGTATAATTTTGGGATTATGCAACCTCTTATATAAAACATGCCTTTCCCCATGGGCAGTAGTTTTGTGTAGATGCCATTTTACAGGTTTTTCTATGTACCCACAATGCCTTCTGAATTCTTCAGTGTATGAACTTAAAGCTAGATTTAAAAAGTAAAATAAGTTATCTCATGTCTCATGTTTAGTGTCTCATCTTCTCTTTTAAGTCCAGGTAGTGCCAATTGTTGTGCCACAGTGGGAGACAATGATGGAAATCTGTGCAAAGTCTGGTTGAAAGTATGAAACTTCTGACTGCTGCAAACAAAGCAGAATATCTGGTACATAAGAGGTAGCAAGGAAAAGAGATTTCTCCAAGGTTCTTTTAATTGCCTCTATGACTTCAACAGCCAATAGGCCTTCAAAAACACGTATGCCTTGAAAAAAATAATGCACTCTTTGGTCATGTGGATTTGTGGGGTTTTTTCCTCTGCTTTTGGAAAATGTGAGATTTCTGAGTTAGAGGATCATGTGTATTCTAAATAGTCTCAAAACAGAAGGAAGGAAAATGAGTAGCCTGAGCTGCAGAGGGGAATAATATGTGCATTTTCTGTGTGTCTCTACTGAAACAATTAAGATTACAAGTCTCTTGATAATTACACTTCTGAGTGTTGGGTTTTTAGTGACAGATTTATCAAATCTGGGACTTTTTCCTCTGAAAAACATAGCTCCTTGAAAATCAATAATTTTTTATAGAAAATTTCAATTGTCCTGAAATTCTAGTTCAGGTTGTCATCTACATTTTTTCCCCCTTCAATTTGGATGTGCAAATGAGCCCCTTATTCTCTGCTGAGAATTATTTCTTTGGTTTGGGGGATGAGTAGCCTTGAGCTTTTACATTATTCATGTTGTATTAGCTTTTTCGCTGTAAGCTAGAGAGTACATTATATGAAATATAATTTGTTCACAGGAGAACAAAGGTAAGAATGTGATATAAAGTTCTCATGAGGAATCCTGGCACTCCAAGGAAATATGATTTAATCCTCATGTGTCTTGGATTTCATTTTTCTTTTTCTTTTCTAAAACAAACAAATAAAACAACTCAAAATTCTGCATTAGTTTTAATTACCAAGCAAGCAAAATCTTTCTAATTGCTAACATAAAAAAAAAAAAATCACATAGCTTAGTTAAACTGTGAAAGTTAATTCATTGTTTATGAATATCAACAGTTTTTCTTGGTCTGAGATAAAACAAAAATTTGAAATATCAAAACTTTTTAAGAAGACCTATTTCTACTTCTGCTCAGTTTTACAGAATCGTAAAATGGGTTGGAGGGACCCTAAAGATGGTCTAGATCCAGCCCTCTGCCTTGGACAGTGACGTTTCTCAGATCTCCATCCAGCCTGGCCTTGAACAATTCCAGGAATGGGGCATCCACTGCTTCTCTGAGCAACCTGTGCTAGTGCCTCACCAATCTCTCAGTAAAGAATTTATTCCCAATCCAACCCTGACCTCATTCAGTTCAAATCCATTACCCCTTTTTCCTGTTCACTACATGGCCTTATAAAAAGTTCCACCTCTCTTTTAGGTCCCTTTATCTACTGGAAGACTGCTACAAGGGCTCCCAAGAGCCTTCTTTTCTCAAGTGTTTCCCTTAATTTCATTTGTTAAGTAGACAAAATCAGAAAACACAAAATCAGGAATCCCCCTCCCCCAGCAATTATTAATGCGAGTCCTTGTTCTGCCTCTTTCTGTCGTGCTCCTTTCAGGACTTTGCTACCCTCAGAACTCAGGACTTTGAGGGTGTGGACTCTGAGGTTGGGTCTCTGCTCATCTGCTGGGACAGATGTTGTCCTCTGCAGAGATGCAGCTCCAGGCTCGTCCCAGGGAGTGGCTCAGTGAAGGTGTGGATGTGGGAGGAGATCTGCAGGCAGTGTGAAGGTCTGGTTCCCATGTGCCTGGACTTGTTGCTTAGGGGAGATCTGCTGGAAGGGATGGTTATTAACAGATTCAGTCTTGCTTGCACCTGTGAAAAACAATAGCCAATATTAATTTCATCCAAGCTCTAATTGTTATGACTGGACAATTTAATATTTTCTGTAATAGGCCTCAGAACCCACTTTCTGCTGACTGCTCTGTTTATTATTCACCTAGCATGCAAGTACATTGACTGGCTGTATTCAGAAAGTAACTGTACTAATACTGACTTTTTTTTAGTAAACTTTTGTAGTTACAGATTTGCTTTAATTTCTTTACACCATTTGTTTCATTGATTGAAGAAAGAAGGAAAACCTCTGTGTACATTAGCGATGTACAACAGTGATACTCTAAATTTCCTTTAAGGCATAATTCAACAAGAGATATGTATAGATTGTGCTGAGAAAGTTTATGGTTATTTGTAGTATATTTGACTCACAGGAATCAGTGCAAACAAAACACTAAAACACTGAGTAAGCAGTGCAGTGTGGAGGGGGAATAGAAGAGGACTGCACACAATGGGGAGCTAAGAGTTCATTTATATTCCAGCTGTATGTTCAATGCTTATCTATTTCATAACCTTTCATTTTGCTTGTATTCTCAGTAACAGGCTTACAAATAGTTTCTCTCTTTGCTTTTAATCTGTTTGTTCTTCCTTTCACAATCTACCTGGTTCATTTTAAAAGGATTTCTTGGTCAAACCTATACTTTCAAAAATCTTTCAAAATAATACTGAATACTTTTGAAAAATAAAAGGTATGCTACAATTATTCAGGTAACTATACATGTCTCTGCTACTTCTGATGCCTTAATGTGCATTTCCATCCATAGGATTTTACAATTATGTTATATACATATAACATAGTATATATACTATGTATATATACATATATATATATATACACATATAATGCTGTACAGCATTAATACAAGAAGCTTGTGAGCCAGGTCACTACTGGTCTGAGTGCTGACCAATATTAAATGACTCAAAATGGAGTTTTCAGTCTAAATATAGAACAGGAAGAAACAGGTCTATATCACGAAAATTAACCCAAAAATCACTATGGCAAAGTAAATGATACTTTGAGATTTTACTGAGCTACACAGAAGACCTTGGTCTCATCCTGCTTCCCATAGATTTTTCCTAATACCAAACAAAGGCATGACTTTTATGCCTGAAGCACTACTTCTAAGTTCTGAGAGACTACTTTTTGAGTAGTATGCCACTGAGTTATAAAGTCAGCCTGCACCTTTGGTGTAAAGTATGTTTTGTTTCTCATATGAATTAAGCTCGTTTAATGGAGGAGTTTAAAGGACAGACATTAGATCTCAGGTGGAAGAGCCCTCATGCAAGATCAAAAAATAGCAGAAAGAGGATTTAAATGCTGGTCTTTTCTCTTGAAATAATCATTAGAATAAATAATAGTCTCCCACAGGGATATGAGTGGGAGGATATATAACATGCATATTTTATATTTATGATACATATTAAAATATGCACATGCATGTACATCTATCTTCACTCCCCGCTGGATTAATTTAGTCAGATTTCTGTGCATATTTGCATATGCTGCAAAGCTTATTTTTCTATTTATTTTAGCCATACACTGGTACCTCAAACTCAATTGCAAATATAACAGATATAATGGCTACCTCCCAGACAAAGTCAGCTTTCTACTTTCAGAATACTCAGCATGTTTACTAGACAGTATTTTGCTGTGTGGGGTATTTGTAATTGGCTATTTAACCTATCAGTTCCATGAGATTATGATATGTTAATCATCCTCTTAGACTATAAGGTCAGGAAATTAAAAACCAATTTGCATTCTCGATGAATAAGAATTTCTTGAATTTAATGGTTTGTGTTTTCATTATTGCTATAATATCCAGTTTAATTACTGTGTAGATAATAAAAAATATAAACAATCTTGTTTCTTTACTGGTGGTGATTCCCTCTTTTGATCTTTAGAAAACTGTTAGTGTTCAGATGGATCTGAAAAGATGTCACCCATCTGTACTACAACTGTGGGCTCATGTGAAAATTGGGTTACTCTTAATCTATACATTACACCTTCACACTTTAAATGTGGCAATAACACCTTTAAGGAGATGACAAGACTATATTTGTAGAATTTGTTGCATTTATTATGCAACCCTAAGCTTTACAAAGATTTAGTTATATTGCTATTATAAATAGTGCTTTTAATTCTCATATAAGTACTGATTTGGATAATGATGACACATGGGAAAAAGTAATAAAATCTGGTCGTAAATGAGTTTAGTAGATTTTTACTCTACCATGGATTTGTTGTTCTGTTCTCTGGTTTGTTATACTTCTTGCTTGAATGGCTGGATAGGATGAACAGGGTATTTGCTTTCTATTACCTTTTAAAAACTAAACTGTGGGCTGTCCAGACTGAAGCTACTGTTTTTTAAAGACCAGGTTTGCATCAGAAGCACCAAAATCCCAGGACTCCTTCAGGTGTGAGAAATGAAAAATTCAGTGAAGTGACAAGAATGGATTTAAAAATAGATAATGACTCAAGTGACACATACTACAGAAGGAAGATGAAATAATTCTGACAATTTTTATATTGTATTTCAATACATCTCAAATATGATTTTCAGGAAGTAATTATTTTTTATGATAATTGGCTGGGTGATGAACTGCTAAACAGAGCTGTTTTAATCAAAGATAATAGCTAAATTCTAAGTTATTGTTTGCTTGCCTGTTTGCATTTACATTCATTGCCATTAAATTTTGTTAATTTGCACCAGATGAGAAACAGATTCTTAATTATTTGATTTTAGTTCTACCAAGAATAGATCAAAACCCAATCATAAAAACTGTCTTTAAATCTACAGATACAAAATTATTATTTTGGAAATGTCATTTAGTGTCAGAATTTACCTGATGAACATTTCCATTTTGTTTTGAGAAATGTAGAATAATGTAAGAGTTTTGTTTCAATGTTTTCTAAAGAAAAAAATTTTTTTTTTTTTAGAAATATCTCTTCATTTTTGCTTGGTTATACCCATGTGCATAAACACCTGATGAGAGAGGGAATATAAACAACAGAGCCAGACACTGGGGCCCAGTAAGAGAATGACTGGCACAATTTTACATAAAAGTAACAAGAAACTTACACTGCTCTGTGCTCTCAGCACACTTGCTCAGGCTGTACTGGCTGTGCAAAGGCTGGGAGAAGGAGTAACTCCAGTACAAAACCAGTAGGAATGACACCTTGGAACACATCTGCATTTCACAATTATTTACACCTACAAATTGCAGAATTGACACAATAAGCTCGGTGTCCCTGCCTGGTGGTGCAGCAAAAAAATCCTCACTCCAGAACACATAACTAAAGAAAAACTCAACTTTCAGGACTACTCTAGGCATCATAATGGTTTGAGAAATGCAGAGAGCAGGAATAGAAAACAGAAGCTTGCTTCAGAAGCAAGGAAGTACGGGATTAGGAAAATTATTGTAATGAAAATAAGAACATGAAACCAAAGCAGAAAATAAATACTGAGCAATGCAGCTGAGTGGAGCTTGGAAATCTTGGCACTGGGGTGTTAAATTACGATATAAAGAGGTGAAAGTCAGACAATCTATAAGCAGCCAGCTATAGATTATGTTTAGCTATACAGCTAAAATACTGTACAGCTCTGTGCTGTAACAAGGCCTAATACAAAATCTGTACTTTAGGCAATGTTGTATAATTAAAGAAATGTTCTTTTTATGCTGTCTGAAGCAGTATGCCAGAATATAGCAAATGATACCTTAAGAAAATTGACATTTATAACTGAAGTCTTTATAGGAGTAGAGCAGCAAGCACAAGCATATAACCCATCAAAACCTATTATTATAAATTAGTTGTAGTCATACAGCATCTTTCTGGAAAGAAAAGGCTGTTTTCCTACCTAATAAAAATTGAAAGTGCATCTATAAAATCATCAGTGATATTTCTTTAGAAATTGGTCCCCCAGTTAAGATACTATGCCTTAAAATACAGATGAAGACAAAAGGAATCTAACACCATATCAAGGTATGTACTGGTAAGCACTCATAGTGCCTGAGCTGTAAACCCCACAGGAAGGGACACATAACAGAGCAAGGCTCATTCTCCTCTTGGAGATGCCCAATGCTTCTATTTGGTTTTGTTGCATTTTCACCTCTTTGTTTTACATTTCTTTGGGTTTTACACAATCCTGGCCTCCATCAATTTTTCACTAGATAATGATTTCATGCAAGAATACAGGGGTTCTCCTAATAATTTGCACCTCTCAGACATATGTAAGTTATCTGAAATAAAGGAGGATATAAGGTAGCTGATAACTCAGCAATCCCTTAGTTTTCTATAGCAAGACAATTGAAAGTTTCTAAAACTGAAGCAATCAGCTTCAGTTTTAGGCTTAAAATAAAGCCTAGCCAATCAATCCAAGGGAAAAGCTAATGTTTTAGATCTACTAACTCTACCTTGCAATATCGAGTAGTAAGTTTATATTTTGTTTTGTCTCCAGTGATGTGTTTTGAAGGAGGCTATGGTATTTTGCATCAGCTGTAAAGGGTTTTGTTAGTAAGTTTAATAAGAAAACAGAAGTAAGTCCAGGATCTAATTTAAAGCAAAATAGCTAATTGTGGAATTACTGAATGGTCAATAAAGTATCTTGGCTTGTAAAAATATAAAGCCTAGTTGCTGTGAACACTGCTTATGAATGTAATAAATTATAACAATTTAATTTGCTTATTTTTTGTTTATTCTACATAGCCTATTTTTTTTCCTCATTAGAGCTTCTGCTTGTCTGCTCCTGTCTTCTATACTCTTGACCAAAACTCAATCTTTGAGTAGAAATGACATAGCTGGTAACTCATCACATTTAAGGCAGAGGAAACCTCTGAAGTTCATGCTGAGAAAGCAGAGGAGAACAAGAGCTTTTGCAAGGGAAGCCTGTGATAATATTTAAAACTAAAGCATAAATATAAATCCACCTATATAGGTATTTTTTTCTGGAAATGAAGTAGGTTCTCTCTTCCCTGCCATTTGCTAATAAATCATAAAGCTGCTTATTTTCTCATTCAAGAAGTAAAAATATACTGTACTTTATAAAGAAACTTGGAAGGTCTGCAGGTTGACATTATTTATTACAATGTGCTATTCATCTTACAATTGGGCAGGTTTGCAATTGCTAGAAAATACCTTGAAGTGGAGAGGGAAGAAGAATAATAGAAATAACTTAGAGTCAATATGTAATCACAAAATAAAAACAATTGTTTGATTTGGTACACAACTAGAAAAGATAACTGAGTAATTTTGCTGAAGTCTTAATTTCCTAGTGCAAGTAATAAAAATGTAATTATGTCTCTAAAATTGCCTGTGAAGATGCAGAATTTGGGAAGAATGGAACATGTGAATCTTAAATACTAATTCACTTGATTTATGATTGTATAGGTACAGCACTCAAATGTGCCCCTAGCCTCTATCATTTGAAAACTAATTGAAAGAATTAAATTAGGCTAATATCTTATTACACTCAATCTTATTATCATATAATCATAGCAAAAATGGTTAATCAAAAGTTTAGATTTTCAATTCTAGTTTGTGTTAAGTCTTTAAGAGAAGCTTAATGCTACCTAAGTTTAAGCAAAATCTTATGATCACAAATATATATTTCAGAAAAATAATTAGTGATTTTGAAAAGCATTTAAAGAGGCATTACTTGCTGGATACCAAATGAATGTTGAAAACTACACTTTAACAAATGTGGTTAACATGACTGACTTCTGTGTGGGACATGTTTTTTCCACAACTCTTTTAATATTTTTGTTGTATTGTTATTCATAGAGAAATTAAAAAGTTTCCTCTAACCTGGTTTGGGGAAAAAAGCTATTAACTATGCATTCCACTGGATTGTATAAACAGTGTTTAATTGGTGAAAGTCAGTGTTGGTTATAACTTTCTATGAAGGGAAGCAGACTGAGCAGTTCAGAAAGTTCTGTTGGCCCTTTTCATGTGCAAGAGAGAAGTAAAAAGGGACATGAGCTGAGCCATTCAATCCTTCTTTACCACGTTCCCATCTGAGACCTAAGGAGTGGGCAATATCCATATGGGTTGAGGAGCAGGTAAAGTTAATTGTGGCTCATTTTTACAGTTGTGTGCCTTCTGCACAGCAAGCGCTACGTCAGAATTGTGACTTATAACAAGAGAGTGGAAATTGACTTTTCTAGGACTACCTTTTCACAAAGATGCCCTCCTTCCCCTCCAAAAACCCTATGGTTTTCACTGTTTTCCTACAGACCTGTACCTTCCAAAGCAAGGTGTGTGCATGCCTTCGTGTCCATTTTTCAGAAGTTGCTTAGTGAATGTTGTATTACTGCTTGTCCAACAGCCTCCACAGATTTAAACTGTAATTGTACACCACAATTATCATATAAGTTGCCTTTTGAAACGTGGGGAAGATCAAGAAAGTCAGGAATGTGAGGTACAGAGGGAGGTCCTGGGCAAGAGTGATGTGTCTGTGGAGTTGTCGCGGTGATGTGTCAGTCTGGGAGTCCACACGGCTGGGACGTGATGGATGGGTCAGAGACTCTCTCTTTAGCGATGATGAAGATATTCATCACAGGTACTCTGCAGGTGTGATTTGACCCAGTTTTGGGTTCTGTGCTTTTATCCACTCAGAAGTGATGTCAAATCATGCAGACTGTTGAAATCAGCAAGAGCAGATGAAACCAGGTCTGTGACACATTATCCATACCAAGTGCTTTCCACTGCTGGCAATTGACCCTTCACTTGCCCTTTGTGAGCAGATTGATATCACAGTTTCAGCAGTAATTAAATGAACGGTCATGCTGCAGATTAAAGTGCCACAAACTGTTAACCAGTGGCCTGATGACCACAGTGGAAATAAATGCTCATATAAAAGGTCCATTTCCTTTGGAAGGGTAGTTTGGTAATGTTACCTATCCTGAGTAGCTGGTATCACTTGTAGTGCTATCATTAGGAAGGGACTGTTAAAACAGACATTTAAGCAACATTTTTCTCTGAATAAAGAAGTCTGTATGTAGATACTGTTATATAAATACATGTAATAATTTATGTTGGTATTAAAAATTTAATATTACTATTTATTTAGGTAAATAATTCTAGTAATATTTGTATTTATGCATTAGAAATTTCTAGGAAGTGCTAGGATATAAATTGCTACATGTTTTGAATATTACATGTTTATTTTGAGAACCAGTGAATCCTCACAAAATTAGTTGCATTAAAAGAAAGGTTCAAATACAACATATGGTGTTCATGGAGAGGGAGAAATGCTCCCACTCAATATTGCAAAGATTCCCTACTAAGTTTTGGACACTGTTTGTAGAACTAGAAGATAGAGTATCAGATTTACAGCTTAGATTTCATCTCATATTATTATTGGAAAATGCTACTTGTTAGTGCATAACTTCTGACTGGATTTTTTGATAGCAACCATGTAATAGAAAATAGATCAGGAAAATATTTCTCTTACTCCTTCCAAGAATGATCACAACAATACTTCCTATCAACACAAGGACTGGGGTCTTCTCTTGGGTTCTTCAGCTGCCAGTGCCATCCTGACTTTTTCTCTTGCATATATGAGAAACCACCCTAGAAGAAAGCACATTTTATGAAAGGTGGTTGGTACTAAGCTCCTGCAGCTTCTCCTCTCTTCCTGCTTAGGAATGTGTATAGGAAGTAAAAAAAGAGCATCTTCATTAACTTGTAGAGCTTGGACTCTGTCCTATTATCAGGCTTTAGGATCACATGCTGCCTGGAATGCTGTCATAGCAACGAAGGATATTATCTACATTCTACTATTTCTCAAATTAGGTGAGTCAGACGATTGGTCCTTGTGTCCCGCAGAAGCAGAAAAGAATTACAGGTCACGTCACTGTAAGTGGATGACTGAAAATAAGCCTAATAATCACTGACATTCATACTCATGGATTTGACAACTGGTGCAGATGCCAGCAGTGATATGTCTGGCTGTTGACAGGCCTAAGCAGCCCTCGGTCTTCTGAGCATATGGTTTCATACAACTGCACCACTGAGTCACACTGACAGTGTTCTCAGATAAAGCTGAGGGAGCAGTGATGGGAAAAACAATAAACACTTTTGTGTTTTCATACCTGTTCCTGGATCTTACACTAGATAATTGTCCATTACTCTGAATTCCTGAATTTTTATGGAAATAAATTCAAATTAAGACAGAGTCAAACAAGGAAAGTTACAATTTGGTTCATATTTAGTGCCAAGACTGATGGAAGACTGTGATAAAATACATCAACACCATATGAGATTTCAGCTTGGGATATGGTACACATCTTCCCTCTTCCAATTTTATGGTTTGTTTGGGTGTCTTCTCTCCTCACACCCTATTAACATTGCTACAGAGACTAACACATCTTCTACTTCTGGTACATTGTCCAGGAAAATTAAAATTCCCAAATGTTTTCTGTCTATTACATTTCTACTTCTTTACCAACTGCCTTTCTCATTCATCACAAGCACCAAGTCCTTTGTCAGCTTTCTCTGTTGGTGACTCTGCATATGTCACACCATTCTACTATTCAATTTAATAATTTGGCATTATTTGGCAGTTATATGATTAGTCCTGTTACTTGCTGTTACAACCTCAAAATGTATTGTTGTATATCAAAGTGATAGAATCCAGAAGTCTGCTTATGTTCTCTCTCCTCTTCTAAGGTAATAGATTTGTACTTAAGCTAGTGTGTAAAATTCACATAAAATTTAAACATCAGACAGCTCTCCTAAGTGAGCAAGGGCTGCTTTCAATGAGCTGTAATTAAATTTGGTGGTTTTTTTTTTCCCCAAGTCATAGTAAAGTATTCTGATAACAATAGATCTTTAATTACTGGTGCTGCTAGGGAAAATTATTATTTTTATCAAAGAGATCACAGTGGCATATGACCTAGGATGTATATCTCTGATTCAACTCCTTCTGTTTTCTGTCTTCAGTACAATTTTTTTACACTGATTTTTTTCAGGTTTTACATATCTGTGAGCATTTAATGGACTTTCACTGGAATTTGAATTTCAAATCTAAAGCAAAAATAATCCTAATGGCTTCTGTGAATTGGGATAGAGAAGAATTAATCTGTTGTCTTTTTGTACATTTTCTTGTTTACTGCTCATTGCCTTGTAGGTATTTAATTGAGGGTCCTCTGATTATCAGCATGGATTGATATCATTGCACTCCAGGAACTGTGAACAGTGGGACAGATGTTTTAGGAGTCAGCAGAGGCATTGATAGCATACTGGCATGAATAATAAAAAACTCAACATATCTACAAGGACGAAAAGGAAATAAAATCACACAGATTTCCTTTTCTTGTTCTAAATGAAAACACTTGTGCTGGGGCACATAATGTATTTAAGGTGCTGATCGACAGCAATGAACTTGTAAGCTCCTTCACTTTTATTTGGCTCCTCAGGTGGTAGGTTGTATAAACTGTCACACTATCCAAAATAAAGGAGCTAAGGGTCCTTTAGAGATATTTAAATTCATTGTACAGGTTATTATTCTTCCAATACTTGCCTTACCCAGAAGGGATAGTTCCATTTATAACCCTGCCTGTGACATTAGTGTATATTCTGATCAGGTGTGTGTAAGTGAAGACTGGGAATGAGTAACAGAAGAAAGAAAAAAAAGGGGCATTTTCTTAACAGATCATAAAAAAACTGTCAGAATGCTAGGTCTATGTAAATTAGGATATGATAACGGACTGAATACTATGGTGTGTAGCATGAGGCAGAGTTTAAAATCAGGTAAAGAAATGGAGCTGAAGCAGAGTCACTGGTCTGGGGTTTTTTTCATAATCAGATCTATCTTTATGCTAAAGAAACCCACACATTCAAATATAGAGTGCTACCAGTAGTAAGAGGTAAAGTAAACCCATTTTAGGTAGGTTTTCTCATAAATTTTGTTTACAATATCTTCTTTGCAAACCTGGCTTTAGGTGTAGAATAACTTTTGGACTGACCTTTCTACTTTCAAGTTTTTACTGAGCCTGAGTAATATTGAGATCGTCAATTTATTTGCTTCCACATATTCTCAAGGTGAGATAAGATGTTTGTTTGTTTTCCAATGGGGGAATGAAGAGAGGAAACAAAATAATGAAACATTTGGAAATTGCTATCACCAATATGGAGAGCACAAGACACAGATCTGCTAAAAAGCATGATCTCTACTGGTGTATTTTTGCACGAGTTTATGAGACACCCCAACTTGTCCAAGCCATGAGCTTTTGAAAATCACATTTTTCATGCTCTTAGTAAAGGCTTAGTTGAATTTTGCATGTACATGCCCTGAAGTTTCAAACCAAATGAGCTTATTCCAGTTCAAGGCCGCACAGGATTTTCCTTAATAATTACACTTTGAATTTGCTTCAGACTGTGCTGGGTCCAGCTCTATGCTTCTGCCATGTCTCATGTGAAGCATGGGGCATGTGAGCTGAAGATGACAATACCAAACAAACAAACCAACAATCAGCCTCAATAGTTTTAGGGAATGAGTTGGACCGAATATGAGCAGGAAAATGGTCTTAGAACATGGGGGCAAGACACAGTGAAAGTCTGACTAGCAAAGGGATTAAATTTTGATGGTGGATTGTGTCTTGTACAGCGATAAGCAGGGTGTTAGGATTGGAAATTAGGTGAGATTGGAAGTGATGTGTCAGAGCCAGTTGGAAGTACTAGATCTGGTTAATGCTGAGATCTGAGAGAATAGAAAGTTGAGACTGAAATTTGAAGGGACAGATTAGTTAACAGAAAGAAACTAGGGCTTACTTGAAAGAATAAACAGAAAAATCTATCAATTTTCAAGTGCTCAAATCCCTGTCTTTCTGTCATCTGAATTAGAGAGAAAAACTCCTTGTCCTCGCTGCCACTTTGCCATGAGAAGGTGTAAGACAATGTATATGACTCCCTGTACTGCTGATAGAAACCCAGTGGGATTACCTGCAGGCAAATTGTCATGTAGAACAATGCTTCTGCAATATCTGGGATGAAATGCACTGAGAAGATGTACTTCATTAAGAGATTAGTTATAAAGTCCACTGGTCATCCAGTACAGTGTTTGTTCATGGTTGGACATGAAGATCTTAAAGGTCTTTCTCAATCTAAATGATTCTGTGTTTTTTTTGGTTTTTTTTTCTTGTCTGTCATAGTAATCACACAAAGTTTGTTTCCAGGAGACTTGCAGGAAAATATGTTAAAATGGGTGGAATTTTCCATGTTTAAGGGAGGGGTTTCAGAAGGGGAAAGAACAAGACAAAAATAATTGAATGCTGTTCTGAAGAAGCATCTATCTCAAAGAGATCATATGTGATACTGTGCAAGTGTTTCCTCAGTGCTTTACTTGATTTCATCAGGATCTGACTGGTAGCAGTCCCAAACTCCGCAGCTGTACTTACACACAGTGGATTTTGACCTTACCAACTGATCTTTCATAACTTTCATTGCTCTGACAGGCATTTCAAACTGATACAAGAAAGGAGAGATTCCTGACCTGAAATTCGCAGTCACAGGTCTTTGTTCTGAATCAGTATGTTACTGTCTCCTTTGTACATAAAGGACGGCTTGGGATGTACAAGATATGAAAGGAATGTCTTCCTAAAAAAGGCCATCTTCTACTGTGAAGGTGAAATGAAATGATCTGTAGGCTCTCCCAATGAGAAGAACTTCCATCCTCTTTTTAAGGTTTTAAGTATCAAAACTGCACCCCTACATATGGAAAAAGATTTTTGCTGTAATGCATATGCAGAAGATGACTGAAATAAATCCTGGCAGAGTGTATTCTATCACTTTCCTGAATCAACATACTCAGGTTTGCCATCTTAGCTGTGTTTTTTTCAACTTGTGTGTTCTTCTAATAATGCCAACTTAATTTGTAACCAGGTTACTCTTGCAATGAACTATTATAAATTTGTTAGTGTTAATTCACATGGTGTGAATGTGTGAAGTGGTACAGTGCCAAATCAGGTTTTCATTAGGAATGTTTTAATCCTAGAGTCTCTCAAGACTGTATATGGAAGACAAAATGTATTTTTCCTTTTTCACACAAATATTTTCCTGGTGATAAATTGTTATAGTCTCTAAACCTATTCTTGAAATGCACACAGAAATTTCTTGCTATGAATTTCCCACATTCTTTAAATATTTACAATTCAGCAGAAAATGCTTTTGAACTTAACTAGCTGTTTTCCTGTAGACCTTGATTATGGTTAAAAAAATCATTAATGTGCTTATAACTTAATCATATTATATTAACTCAATAATCTTAAGGGTCTTTTCAAACCTAAATTATTCTATGGTTCTGGTCAGGATGAAGGAAAACAAATTTCCCTTTCCCAGACAAAGAAAAATATCTCAGGTATGTCTCTTTAGAAGTTTCTTAAATCACAGTCAAAAATGCTGTTTGTGAGGAGGAATGATCAAAGTTATGCAACTAACATAATTATTTTGTTGTTTTGACAGGGGGAAAGGCTTTGGGGGGGATGGTGTAGGGAGGAGGGGCAACGAAGGCAAAACCTAGTACTCCTTCCAGCTTTTGAGACTATGTGTACACCAAAACCTCTTAAAAAGGGATTGAACATGATTAATACACTTCCTGCTTCATATTTACTCTGTAGGAGCTGTAAATCTTACCTGCCTTCTCCCAGAGAAGATGATTAGATGATCAACAAGCTGGATGTGTGTTTTAGTTTTGGTTTGGGTTTTTTGCTTAAATGTGTTAGTGTGATATTTTCTACAATTATTTCACATCTATGTGTTTTAGTCTTAGAGATCAGGTAGTACAGAGAATAGAGTCAGGAATGGTTTTAAGAATAACATATTTTTTTAATACCCAGTGGATGAATAGCTGTCAAAAGCATGGAATCTGTGACAGCTGGAGAAAAGAATGAGGTGATAAAGAGAAACTCCTTTAAGTTGAATTTAAGGGGAAAAAATGCCATCTTTCCTATTGACAAATTCTCACTCAGAGTGCTGGAGAAGGTGAGGCAGCTTCTATACTTTCATATGGCTGATAATACACAGCCTCAGTCCAGAACATGCAGCATCCCTGATGTATTTATCTTACAAAGCACTTCCTTCCACTGCTCTTGGCTTTGATAGCTGTCTCTAGTGCAAGAACTTATCTGTGAAGGCCCACATGGTACTACAGTATGTAGAGATAAACGAGTTAGCCTATCAGACCTTCTCTAGGTTTTGCATTAGGATAAAAGTCAAGTCATGGTTTCAGCTCCTTAACTAACAGTTCCAGCTTCCTTGCCACAAGTGATCTGATTCCTATAATTTCACTCTTTAAAACCTAATTTACTATGGTAAGAACTACCCATGCAAAGCTATTTCATAGTACTTAATAAAGGTACTTAACTTTGATTATGTGCCTTTGTTTATGACACCAATACTTGTGTATGTATACCCAAGTATAAATGTATGAGTTCAGTGTAATTAGGAACTTTCTATCAGATTAATGAAGACTTTGCATGAGCAGGTATTTGTGTTAAGGTGAAGTTACTGAACAATAGCCTTAAAAAGCTGCATGCAACAAACACATGTGTCTCCAAAAAGGTTTCTGTGGCATTGCTGAAAGTGAGAACAGAGAAGGTAGGACCAAAGAAGAACATTCTTCCCTTATCCAAAGCTCTGTAATCAGTAGTGTTTTCTTGTAGTGTTCCTGTCTGTAAGAATTGTGTGACAGTAAACTTCAAAAAAAAAAAACAACAACAAAACCCCCACAGAAAAACTAAACCCAAAAATTAAAGCATATTTAACTTCAGGACATAGGCAATTTGAAATTAGACGTCAAGGCTTAGTGATTTGAGTCAGATTAGGTGACTGTACATAATTGTAGTTGGACATCTAGGGATGATTTCTCAGTTTACTCCTCTAGTGTAGCTTGAACAAAAATATTTGTCTGACTCCTGCTGGTAGTCAGTACTTTACATAAACTGGCACTGTGTTTGCTATGTTTTGAATGGATAAAGGAGTGTTGTTGAAATTGTCAACTAAAGAAGCCAGAAGACTTTTAATTTTATGTAAATTGAGAGATTTGATTACTTCATAAATTATTCCATTTCCAGAAATTGAGGGTGGAGGACTGGTTTCTACAAAGATTTCATACATTAATCTGAAATACTGAAATATGTGAGAGACTTGGTGTCATTTCTGTCCCAAGCAAGTCTCTGGTAACCTTAACTCTTGCACATCCATTTGGATTGGCAACAACTTGTTTTAATTCTTGTGTGATGTTAGTTAAAAGTTTTCAGCAAATAAGATATGTTGACCAAATGATCTGAATAGCATTTTCTACCTCAGTATAATAAACATTTTTCACGGAAACTGGAATTATCACTTAGTGCTGGAGTGAGATTGCAGCAGGTCATGAATCATTTAAAATTTGCAGAGTATCACTGTTCTGTGTGTTAATCTTGGTGTAGAGGATGGCACTCACAGGAGAGCCTGATCCCTGGCTCATAAATAAAAAACTTAGCAGTGGAACCATTTAGAGTTTAGTCAATGAGTTTCGTTTTGGACCTTGCCTCTAGAAATGTTCATGATCTAAAGTGTAGTTTGAAACAATTTCAATCTTGTTTATGCTGATTTAATGAAGTGGCAAAAATTTAGACTTTTTGTTGTAATTATATTGGCATGGCAGGAGCTGCAGGCCTACAGAAACTAGGATAAAAGTCACAGGCTTCTTAGAAGAAGTTTGAGCATTTTATTTGTACTAAATAAATATATCAATGTGACTATTAATGCCCTTTAGGGAAAAAAAAAAAAAAGAAAGTAAAATTTGCAATTTTTTGGAAAAAGTTTTAATCAGGAGGAAAGTGTTAAGTAATGGATTTGAAAATGTTGATTCTGTGAATGTGGAATAGAAATGTGGTTGGCATGATTTACAGCATTACCTTTACAATGTAAATATTGGTTAAATATTTATTTCTACATCTTTTTTTTTTGAAGTATTTAGATCCAATTATTCATACAACTTTGCTTCCCAATGCAAGATATTTTTGGAAAGCTCAGCAGGTTGGGGGTGGGACAAAACCTCAGGGCCAAAATGCTGTAAGTTTGGATGCAGAAAATTGAAAGTGTTTCAGTCAGTAGATGAGTAAGTAGAAGAGAGCAGACCAGACAAATCTATATAAATCCTGGCAGAATGCCAGGCATAAGCAATTGCCCTATAGACCAGTAGAGTGTGAATATTATAGGTTACATATGGAGACAACTGTCACATCTCACAAGTAGCTTTGTGCAGCAGATATTTCTGGAGCTTTTGAGATTGTGTCATCTTGTTTTAAAGCAATGAACGTGAAGATTATTTGCCTCCAATTTCTTAAGGCAAATATTGGTGGATGAGGTAGTAGTTGAAGACCAAAGAAGTAGAGAATGTTGAGTAGAGAGGAAGGGCATGGACTGAGAACAGGTAGAGAAAAATAATCGAGATAAGGAGGTGGAGACTGAATTATTTCTAATGTCTGAAGTCTGCAGTATCCTTATCTTTCATGAAGTTTTACAGATCACTACTCTCTTAACTGATGCTGGTGCCTTTGGGTAGGTAGTCTTTAATTTAACAATGCAGATATTATTCATGTAGGATACCTTTTTTTTTAAGTAAGGATTACTGACATATAAGCTTGGGGGGTATATTATCCTCTCACTGTGTATGCATAGCTTTCATTAATGCTAATTAACTAATAATGATGAAGGTGCTGGGGAGTGTCTGGAGATTAAAGAGCAGCTGGAAGATGCTGATAACCTGTGATAGTGCTGTAGGCCATTGGCCCTAGCAAGTAATTAATCTTGGAAGTACCTGGTACTGTTATAAAATGACAAAAGGCTTTGGAGATGGAGAGGAGGTAGAAACAGGCAGGCAGGCAGGTTGTAAATGAATACAGGATTACAGGAGGACCCAGTCTCATAATGTGTGCATACAGCCCATAGGAACTGATCTTCCAGCTTTCCCAGCAAAGGGAAAGCTTTTGGGTTCTACAGGCATCCTAAACATGGCATTTCCAAATTAAATCCCCAGAAAGAAGAACAGAGTGTTCTTCTTTCTGGGGAAAAGAGGGAAGATTGTGTGCTGTAGTACAGCTGCACTTCTGGTTTGTATATTTCAAGGAACTAACTCCTTTTGATAAAAATAATTTTGATTAATGTGTATTTAATATGGGCTAAGTAATTAATTCCAAGATATGAGTCGCACCACTGCACCATTACCTTTCACATACGATTCAAAACCTTATAACATTGCATCATGTTGGCTGTCACTGTATGCTTTTAGAATGGGTGGCCAAGGAATGGGGTTTGAATGCTTTGTTAGCTAGGCTTTGATTCTCTCTTCTTCTGTCAGTTATATCCCTTTGTTGGGAGATTTTGCTAGCTACAGTAAATTAAAATCTTTAGATACATTAAATTCAACAAAAGCACAATGACTGTACTTCCAGTGTGCTAGAACAATAGGAAGAGCAGTGGGGCCAGGTGACAGGGTCTAAAAGAGTTGTCAAACTAAGTGTGGTTTAGTCATTTGAATCCTCAATTCATTAGGTACAGAAGTTATTTAAATAATATGTAAGACAGTAATTGAGGGAATCATAGATCAAACAAAGAAGTAATCAGTACATCTCATCTCCAAAAGGCATTTGTATCTTCTTAAAATTCTTTAAAAATTAAGTGTCTAAAAGTGGTAAATTATTGGCTGCACTCTCAGAACTGCTCTGAAAAGTCTATAAGTAGATGATAGAAATGCTATTTTGAAAAAATACCAAAGTTTAATTTTCATTACTCATTTGTAGAACTGTAATTATTTTATAACGAATAATCAGGAAGTCTCAAAGCTTTTTTGAGTAAAACTTTACTTAGACTTTCAGAGTTTCTTTTTGATTTCTTAGTGGACTCCCTTATGAATAACCTAATTTATAGTGTTGAGATGTCTTGGCACCTTTACCTGTCCATACTCCAAAGTCCAGGATTTTGGTTTTATTTTCAGTAGACTGAAATGCCAAAAGGCACTGTATCAAAATATGTCTGTGACAGGCCAAGTACCTTTTTATCCTTGTCATGTTATCTTTTCCAGCCAAACATAAGAGTTCCACATCTGTTGTTAATGCAGTGACATTCGTTTAACTTGCAGTATTATTTGTGATACTGACATTGGACTGGCACAAGACTACTATCTTGGGACTCTTTATTTACTTGGAGAAGCTGTATGTCCCATTCATGTTATTTATGTGAGTTACATTTGAACAGAAATCTTGAGATTTCTTTCACTTCTTTTCCTTTCTATTTTTAAAAGCTTGCTGTCTGGGTTTGGGGTTTTTTTGTTGGTTTTTTTTTTTTGAGGGGAAGGGGGGTGTGTTTGGGTTTTTAAAATTATTTTTATTTACTGAATCAGAGTGTAGGAGCTGTTGTATAACTTCTGTAAGCATTGAGGTCAACGAGTTTTTACATATGGAAAAAGCTAAAATGTGGTTCTTTTTGCTTGTTTACATAGCAGAATGGGAGTATATTTGTAAAAAATGTATTTATAAAGATAATTCATAAGCAGATAAAAAACACTGAAAAAAACATATACATAGTGTCCATTTTTTTCAGCTTTAGATTCAGTTCTTGTTCCAATAATTCTATCCTAAAATTTTGAGTTACAGGACTGAGGGTCAAAACTTTGAAGATCCAGAAATGCTTAAAGGGTTCTTTGAACCAAGAGGATGGTGTATTTTCCTTAAAAATATGGCATACTTGTATTTACATGGCTATCTGCTGGGGGCTTGGAGTAATCTTTTATCCAAGAAGAATAGGTGTTGAGCACTTAAAAATTAAAGACGTGATGAAGAAAAGCAGTTTATTTGGACTCGTGCACTGTGCAGTCCTGTGCTGATTGTTTAGCACTTCATCTTCCTGGGAATGGAGAAACTCTTAACTCTGTGCCCAAGACCTCAAAAATTTTTAAGACACCTCTGATACTGAGTTGTCATGAAAACATGAGTTAATTTGGACATTAGTATAGAGAGACTTCTTTTTATAATTTTAGTAGCAGTTCCAATGTTGCTATGTAAGTTTTGATATTTTTAAACAAATACTATTTCCTATCTTGAATGAGTGCTCCTTTGCATTCCTTATGCAAATTGGAATGCTTGGAAATCAATAGCCACTGTCCAAGTTTATTCAGCTGAAAGACTCTATACTAGAGGACTCTAGTTCTGTTCCATGTCATGGCTTTTGTGCTAAAGTGTGGTTGTGTTTGAATTATTTTCTCTCCTGTTTTCATCTGTTTCATGAAAATCTTCTGTCTACAGGGCTCATCAAATAGCCTGAGTAGGTCAAATGATCATTTTTCCTGTTTGAATGAAGTGAGTTTTGTTTGTTTCATTCTAGTGAAACATTCTAGCACTTCCTTGAATAGAAATCAAAAACATTCTTTTGAGTAAAAAAACCCAAGAAAAACTGTGAAATGAACTATCTGTAAGAGTGGAGTTCTGGTTTACAATACAATATATTTTATTTCCTTTTGAAGAAAAGTTCCATGGACATATCACAGAAAATGCTTTGTTTGGTCAACTGCTATAGACACTAACGTATTTTTCTTATGGCAGGAAAGGGCTGTTGGCTACTTAAAGGCATAACTATAGAGAAATTTCATTGTGGAGCTACTGTTAGTCTTGTTTGAAGTATGGCTCTAGGTAAACATAGCATGATCTAGAATGTTCCAAGTATTGGGAATTCTTCATTTATTTAATCCTTTCATGCAGGAACTGACTTGTGTTGCAAACTTTCTCAAAACAGTAAAAATCAACAAGGTACTTTAGAAAATTAGTATGAAATTTACAGTATTCTTTGAATCTGTCAATAATGCCAATTTAATTTCTTAGTATTTATCCATTATGGAAACATGGAATATTGAATAGCTTAATATAGAGCTTTAATTAGGACCAGTGTGTATTTGACCCTGAGATTAGCTCAGCTGGTTAGACCATGGTGCTAATAATGCCTGTGTTGCAAACTTAACTAGGGTATGGGCCATTCTCATAAAGGTTGGACTTGATGGTCTTTGTGGGTCCCTTCCAACTCAGAATATCCTGTGATTCTGTGGTGTTACGCCAGCAGCTCTTTTTCTTGTTTTTCCTAAACCTTGAAAAAATGAGATTCTATGCAAATCTGACTTGCATGGGAATTTCTTTTAGTAAATTTTCTGTCTCTTTGCCCAAATATAGTGCTAGGGAGGCTTAAGGAGGCTTTTGTTGCCTATTCTTTTGAATAAAAAAAGTACTTAATATATTTGTTTCACATCTTAAGTGATCATTACTAATTAATTTAAGCCTGTATCTCACAAATGAACACAATCAATAAATTGAGTTGTGCTGCAGTGGCGGATTTGAAGACTGTTCAAGAGAGCAGTATAGTAAATTAAAATCAGTTGTTACATTTAAATAGGTAAAGAGCTCAGAAATAAATGCATTTGCTAAAGAAACATCAGTATAAAAAAGTGATGTTGAATTAGAGTTGGAGAATGTGCCTCAATCTATGTTGGTGTAAAGCTCCCAATTCAAACACAGCAGCCAGACCTTGCCCTGAGGAGGCTGAGTGTGTTCACAAAGTCCTGCTGATAACAGCCCCAGTGAAACAGGGCCTTGGAGAGGGGCACAGTGACAAATGATGGGGCTCTGGTGATGGCTGAAAGTGATGCTGCTGCTTGATGAGGGAAGTGTGCCTAAGCTTTCCATTTACTTCAAGTGGATTTTGCTGTACTTTCTGGTGGAACCGACACTCTTTCCTTCTGATGTTTGATGTGTGGACTTTTTTTTTTTCCTTAAACTTTAAGAAACGTTAATAATCTGTAGGCAGGGGTTTCTTTGTTGAGGCTGGAGGGAGGAATTTCACACTCTTCACTCAGCAGTGCCTTTAAAAATAAATATGTTTATAATATATGTACTCCAGAATCAGTTGTGTAGACTCTTTGGGGTTTGTGTCTCTCAAAGGTGGATTTTACACTAAGGTAAAATGCTGACATGTCATTTAGATACAGTCATGTAAACATAGGACCCCTTTTAGAAAGATAAGAGCCTGTCAGCTTTCACTACTATAATATGTAATAGGTCACAAAAAAAGTTAAAATGCCTGAATCAATTCAGGAAGAAAAAGCACACTGATATGTTTTAGACATGCTTTAAAAGGGCTATTTGGTTTTAAGATGAAAAAAGTAGAAATCCCTATAAATTCTTAGAACAATTAATTTCTGCTGAGTACATTTTGTATGGTCTGCTGAAGAAGTCTGTAAGATGCTTTTTCAATTCCCTGTATTACAGTCTTGCCCTGGAGATTCACAAACCAAGATTACAGACTTGTAAAAAACTGAGGAAGAAACAAGTTTACCATGTCTAGCAAGGACTGAGGAAAGAGAAAGGGAAAAAAACCCTCACTTACCCCACCTGAAAGAACCCAAAAAACTGCACAGAATAAATGAAAGGCACATAAACTTTTTCCCTCTAGAATATGTAGGTGTGGCTTCCACACTTATTGCTATACAATTGTGAATTTAGGATGCTTCAAATGAGTAAATGATTTAATAAAAATAGTGATTTTAGTCCCTTATTCTATAAAGAATGCTCCTGTACTCTGTAAACAATAGTCTTCTAAAGAGCAACCAAAATCATTAGTTCCTCAATTTTCATCCATTTCAACCTCTATAAATGCCTAAAAGATTAGATATTTAGGATTAGTGTTACCAAAATGAGATGAAAACTAATCTCTTGCAAGTTTTTTTAGCTTGGTTGCATAAGGGAGTAGAGTAATGCCTGCCTTATTAAAACAATAAAAAAGTAGGAGAAGAATTGGTGAAATTGGGGAATAGCTCAAAGCGAAAGTGTGCATGTGTGGGACAACATAATTTGAGTTCTGGAATATGTAGGCAGAATTAATGATGGAGCAGAGAAACAATGGATTAGACCGTCTTGGGAGAACTTAGAGTTTGCATCAGGCTGGCAAACTTTTTATTAAAGAATAATTCTGAGATAAATCAAAAGTTTTGAGAATATTAAATTACTTTCTACATGAAAAATTCACTACTTTAATTAACACTTTTCCCTCACTAGAAAAGATAATACCTTTCCTACCCTTCCAAATGTAGTTCAATGTTTAAGAAGTTGGGAGATTTTTTTTAAAGGGTGTTTTTTCAGATACATTTGCCATAATTACGGTCCGTGAAACAAAAGAGAACAATTATAATTAAGGATGCTTGTATTGCTTAGTCACAGAAACTGCTGCATATCTCTGCTCCAAAGTAAATGCTTTCTACTCTTTTATAGACAAATTAAGCTTGAAACCCTCAAGTCAAATGTAGACTTTTGTACTATTACCTGCCAACTGTTATCTGCAAATACAAATCTGAAGAGCTCAAATGCCACCTTCTTCTTCTGGAAAATCCTCCATGAGAAGAATATTTTTCTTCATCTGGTACAAAGCTGAACTTTTTCCTAAATATCATGTGAAGTTGAAGAAGAAGCTGAAACAATTCCGTGTGGGCAGTTTTAACCTCATGTTGTCCCAATTTCAAAACCCGCCTCTGTTGGTGTTATTATACATGTGTAAATTTTAAGAATGATGTTCTAATGCATTTTGAGGTGGGTTATTTGTAGGGGAATAGATCCTGTGTGATAGATTCTGTGTGATCCACTTTGTCTCTTATGAATTAGCTTATTCCTTAACTAAGATTTAGACTGGTTAATCTCGCAAATAAAGAAGGCTCAGACCAGTTTAGCTGAAAGTACTGATGACAAGGACAGATAGTTACATTCAGTAGAGATTAGGTGATATTAGATGTAACAATAGATCAAAAAGAAACCCAAGATCACTAGAGAACACTTAGGTCTATCTTTTTAAAAAATACATTTTGCATTCACAGCTTTAGTTTAGAGATGGCATTTTTGCTTCAATTCTTAATTTATTTCCTTATTAAATAAAATTTTATACTAACTTTCGTCACTTAGTGGTTCTGTTCTTCATCTGTGTCCAATTATCATCATGTCATATGTGATGCCCTTCTGTTATTATTCATTTTTCAGTGTTTATGTGCACTAAGATATGCAAATGCTCAACTCCAAGACTGAGTAAATGTGCCATGAATTTGATGTACTGCCATAGTCTTCATAGAATTCTATATATCTGTTAAGTAATTGTATATATCTGTTATTTAACATGCAAATATCAACTTACAGAACTCAGTTTTTCAGTATGAGCCATTCTGTTGCTTTTCTGTTTTTCAAATCCAAACTGATATTGGGATTATTGAAAATTTACATGGGAGGCCTTAAGAGATAAGCAGTCCAAACCCTTCTTCAAAGCAGGGACAGCTGTGGGGTCAGGTCAAGTTGCCCAGGCATAGGTCCAGTTTTATGTTGAAGATGGTACTGTAGTAATTCACAATAGTAGGTGTGAATTTTCCATTCTGAAGTAATGTAAGTAACAGAAATGCTGAATTTAAGAGCAGTAAAAATGTGCTGCACCATCTAGGGCAAGACATCCATTCGTGTATCCTTTGTGGTGTTTATAAATAATGCAGTCAGCCAGGTGCACAGGGTGTCAAGGAGGATTTTCTTCCCCTTTCTCTCCTACATTGCTCTCATCTGATTCCTAATAATAAATACCCCATAAACTGATATTCACACACTCTTTTGTATAAAAGAAACAAAAAACTCTTTGCTGTTGTGTCCAATACCAAACAAAACTATGGATGTTCAAAGGTGCAGGCGAGTAGATAAAAATCATTCGCCTTATGATTAAATTCCATCCCCAAATGAGAGTGGAAGGAATTACTGGATGGTGGTGTGCAGAGTGTGTGCTAATGCTTTCAGGCTGTTTTGAAATGGTGTGTGTAAGCAGTCAGGAATGTAGCAGTTCAGGTGTTTCTCAGGAAGTGTTTTTTCAGTGGTTTTCAAGGTAGTGTCCTGCAAGTGAGGAACTGATGCTTCATAGCTCTTATTATTTCAGTGATGTGCTCTGCAGCTTCAGCAAAATATCTGTTCTTTCTCCTTCTCTTATGCTTAACTGCTGCAGGCATTTCCTTATAGAAGTACTGGGGTTTATACCATACTAGTGTTTCTGATCATTGGAAATTTCATTGGTATTATCAATGGAGAAGTAAAAAACTGACTTGGTATCAATAGTGATTGCTCATCTCATCTTTTTTGGATTTTGCTTTTCTTTTCCTGTTGTTGTTTGATAAGTTAAATTAGTGGGTGTTGAATAGCAGTCACTTTTTTATTTTTTGATAGAATTTTCTTGTGTATTTCAGTGAACACACAAATCAAGCAACAAAGCAGAACAGGAACTATGTGTAGCTATGAGAAAGTTAAAGCTATGAGTATCAGTACAATCTATGTTAATGAAACTATAATATGTGTTTCAAGATATATCTGATATGTGCTGAGGCTCTAAATGCTAAAGATAAATACCAAAAATAGAAGTAAAATAATACAATTTTAAGGAGCTTTTTATCAGTAGTAGTCATTGATCTATACATTTTTAAAACTAGCAGGTGATCATTGTAGGTCCTGTCTAACTGAACTAGTCTATTTTGTTCTCAAAGTTTTAAGTATTTACTGAGCAACCAAGCCTTTACACTCCTAAAATTTCTCATAAGAATAGAGTGTTAGAAATCAAAAAACAGCACTTTAAAGGATTCTTTATGAGTAACCATGTTTATGGTTCAATAATGTAGCTATTAGTATTCTGTGTTACGATATTTGAATTAATCTTGCTATAATTTTCATTTTAACTGTTAAGATCTTCCACTCGGGCCACCGTTTTTTTCTGAAACCAAAAAAAAATTTTACATGAACAAAGGATAATTTGTGTTACTTTGCTTCCTTTTCTTCCCACCCCCTTGCCTTCTTTCTAGTTCTTCAGTCAGTCCTGATGGAAAAAATTATACGAGATGATGTGCAACTGTGTCTTTTCCCCAGGCAGCCTCTCACTGCCGCTAGTTATTCTTTGGCAGTCTGAATCTTTCATCTTAGCATTATGATACAGCCTGAATGAGAAAATTAACATTAATAGCAGTAGCAAGTGTGAGGGGAGCTGGTTTAGGCTGCTGAATTTCATTCCTGTCTAGTACTCTTGAGGGGAGTAGGACCACTGAGAGTTGATGTGCGTGGAAAAGAGCCAAGGCAGTGTGTTTGGACTTTATTTCCCCTTGTTCTTAGAAAAACATTCTTCTTCACTGCTGCATATTTCCATGCTTTTTTATGTTCTTTTTTCCCTAAAACATCCCCATGTGAATAAATTTATTCAGAGAATAAATTTACCTGTGAGCAAACCTATTTGGATGGATGAATAAAAATTTCAGCTTTTTCTTTTATTTTTTAGGTTCTTCTTTCCCATGAATTTCCATAAAAGTAATAAATGTTCAGTTTTAATAGCTCAAAATTGAGGCAGAAGAAAACAAAATAGATGTTAAAACTCACAATTTTTAAGACAACTATTTTTTTTCTGATGTTTGGGTGGGTATTTTTTAGTGTCTTGGTCACAATTCTGAAGGCCATTATTAGAATTATATTCAGGCAAACTTTTGGTGTGATGCCAGATGGTGTTGCCAACATCAGCAGCAAAAGGGAAATGCTAATTCTTATCAGTATCCATTCCAGGCAAACAGAAGTGAAATTTAATGGTACAAAGTAAAGGCACTTTTGGCTCTTGGGCACTTTCTCTGATTTTTTCAGAGACTTTCTGTAAATGATGAGACCCAAGAATATAGAGTTAATGTATGCATACAGATGATTAGGTTCAAGACAAAATGTTGAGCTCATTGAACAAACAATGAGAAACTTGAAGATATGACATGAAAAATCACTGGGCCTATGGGGCAACGGGATGGGAAGGTGACAGGACTTACAGCACCTTGAGGAGTGGCTGGGCTTCACAGATTGTTAGGGGTCATGAGAAAGGTGTCCAGACCTCACCAGTACCTGGGGGAAGTATTGGAAACCTTTTGGGAAGTGAGACCTTGCAGGCTAAGGGGTGCCTTGGTAGTTGTATCATTGGTATCAGGTTAGGCTGAGATGACCTGGACAGCAATATCAGAAATTCTGAATTTAGTAATATTGTAGCAAATCTGAGATTAGCAAGGAAAAGTTAATTAGGCATGAGTGCTCGATTTGGGGGCAAGCAAGAGTAGAGAAAAGGATGTAGAAATGGAGAAAAGAGAGTGTATTAATGGCAGGTCATGTTTAAGCAAGCCAATAGTCAATATGCTTGGCAGGTTGGACCTTGCACCTTTTCACTGCAGTTTGTTCTGTCTTGCATTTACATTTTGATGCTGATTATTTTCTGTGTGAGTGTGCTCTTGTGTGTGTGACCACCAGTGACCTCGAAGCAGGACTGTGCGTGAGTGGGATGAGAGACTGGGGTCTCCAGCTACTGGAGAGAGGGCCGTGGGTCACAGGAGGTCTGGGGCAGGAAAGGCAGAGATGTCTGATGGGAGGGCCAGCTGCTCCAGAGGCCAGGAGTCCAGGGCCAGCTATCAGGGATATGTTTAAGGGCAGCATATCATGGACAGGTTTGACTGCTGGTGACCTCCTGTGGTGATCTCTGAGGCTGGATGTTGGTGTTCATTGGGTGCTGCTTGTCTGTATGTGGATTTGAAAACAGGTACCTTTCTCCAGTTACACTGACCTGTGTGGCCAGGCATGTTAGCACCATGTGCGTCCCTGAATCTTTGGCATATGTGTAGATCCATTCTGGGAGAGTAAACCCCACAGCAAACAGCCTCCCTCACTCTGTGCATGCTCCTCTGTGGAGGAACCGCAGGTGGCAGAGCCCATCAAAGTCCTCTTTTGGTAATTTGTCACAGATTATGAGCCATGCAGCACCTGTGGGGGCACGGCAAACTGTGTAATGAGTGAGGAGCTCTTGGTTCTGTGGAGGCACAGGATAGACTGGCATGGGACACATTGGGGCAGGGACCTCCCTCAGAAGCCTTGCCCCACCATGCCCAGAGGCGGGCAAGTAGAGCCAAGATAATGTCTGGGCAGTGGCCCCAGGACTGCCAGGCATGGCCATGGAGACAGGGAGTGCTCCAAATGCACAGCAGGGATGGATGTGCCCATGTGCACTTCCAGCTGTAGAGTGCAGACACACCTCATACTGTGTCTGCCCCTGCTGGGCCACCACGTGGCTGTCACCTGAGAATACCTGGGGTATTTATTATTAGCCCTTGAAGCCACATGCAATAAGACTTTTCATGCTGTGGTCATTACACATGAGATTTGTCACCTTGTCACACCCTGAGTGGCTGCCAGGCCATGTGCTTGTGGGGAGTTTTCTTTCCTGCCCTGTCATCCCATGTGCTGGGGGGCACAGCTGAGCTTCCCCTGTGAGTAGTTTCCAGTCAGTCAAATCTAAATTTGTAACTTTCGTGTGTATGTACAGACCCCTGCTCAGAATCTATCTACACTGACATACTTGTTTCCAAGGAACTTACACAGGAGTGTATCTGTGAAGCAAGTCATGTAGCCTACTTTGTCTAGAATTTGAGTCAAGTGCTTTGATCCCTTTCTCATTAACAATTTCTCACTGTGTTGAATAAGTATTTACAGTTTATTTTCCAGCACACCTGAGGCGGCTTCCCTTCACACAACTGATTTTTAGAAACTTCCCTGTGATTAGTTAACGTTTTAACACCTCAGTGGCATTATTTGCAGAACTCTGTTCTCAGCTTACTATTGGAAGTGTTGTTTGTACAGCAGTGCTAACTGTCATTCCTTCAGAATTGTCTGGGATTACTGTAATCTTCCTAAGGTGTGTAATCGCTCTGGCATTTTCTGGGAAAGGCCTAGGATAAATGGGCTTGTAAATTCCCACATCCTGTGCCATAAGGCCTCTTTACAAGGCTTAATTTTCTTATCTAGTAGGTCTCACAGTGCTTCAAACGTGCTGTGAGAGGTGGATCAGTGGCCACAGTGACAAAGTGGCTTCGGCTCTCTGTCTCATTCCTTTGCTTATTGCAGTGTGATGGGAGATGCTTATGACTTAATAATTAAAAGTGGTGATCCAAGTGACTGGTGCAAAATAAGTGAGACTGTCAATGGAAGTGTCAGCATTGTGGGCATAACTTTGCTCCCAATCTATTGCACAGGGTTCAAAAGGCAGAGTGTATAACTTGACAAAAAAAAAAAAAAAAAAAAAAGATGGAGATCTGACTCTGCAGCTCCTTTCCTTCTGGCATTGGTGTATGTCCAGTGCAGTCACATATGAGAGGATCCACTACTGTCAACATTCTGTAGCTAATAGTGTAAGAGCTATTTTTTTTTTATAGTCTTAAAATGCTTATTTTCAACATCCCTTACCAAAGCATATTAAAAAGATGCAAAATATTTCAGAAGTAATGAATATTTCAGCAGTAATTTTACTGCAGGTAGGCTATTCTGGAAACAGTCATTTAGAAAAATGACTGTTAGGTCATTTAGGTGCATATATTGCTCATATTTCCAAACTTTGGCATAAACCCAAAATTTATGCTTGAAAGTACAGGCTAGAGTTTACCTTAATGTTCTATCCATAAACAGTTAAGAAACTGGCACAGTTTATAAAATATGGAATAATAATATTTTACAATTTATCTTAAATTTCTACCTCCATACTGCCCTATTTGTGTCTTGACTTTTGCTATTCTGAATAGGCATTCTGTTTAAAAGATCAGTAGGTTAGTTTTAAGATCTCTATAACAAGAAAGAGTCATGTAATAAACAGGCAGCAAACTATTGAAAGGATGCATTATTAAAAAATAAATTAAATCAGAATGTGATTATTTGAAGTCACCTAGAGCATTATAGACTTGATGACATCATCAACCGATTTTGAAAATTCTTTATTCTTTGGTAGTTTAGCTGGAGAGATTGAATGAAGGTACCTTCTTGTGGGTACATAAGTTTTTCTGCATGTTCAAAAGGAAAGAATTAACAGATTAAAAGGCTAGGTTTCAGGGATTTGTCCGGTATTTCTTTTTTATGTTTTCAGGTTATGTTCTTAGTAAAGATAGAAGTGTTATGTTTATTTTATTCCATTTATGATTAATGTGTGAATAAAATAGAGAGAATTTTTTTTTTTGCATTTAAAAAATATTCTTTTGATAAAATTATAATGAGTCTGTTAATATTAAGGTAATCTTCTGATTTCATCAAAATTGCTACAATAATTTTCAAGAGAAAATATTAATTAGCTGAAAAATGAACTGAGATGTTGCATTTTTCCCTGTCTTCTTAGATATTAAAAATATCACACTTAATTTGAAACTTTTATTGACAGCTCCCTGTTGTTGATTCACATTTGAAAGAACAGAGTTATTAAAAGCATGTGCTGTGTTCTCTCTCTATCTGCTGGACTTGTAAGAAAAGTAAAAACTGACCTCTGTCAGATACTTCAGTTGCATGTTTTGGTAAAATCTTTCAGTGCCTTTTAATACTTGTAAAAAACCGCAGCTAAAGCTGTGATGAAAATTACAGTAGGCAGACTCAAGGGAATAACTCCAAAGAACGTGTAAATTTAATACAAAAGTGAAACATCTTTTAGAAGATGTTTCTTAGGGCTAATGCAGCCTATCATGTTGGATACTGAGTGGATGTGGGTGGGAATGGGAGTGGGGGCTGTCTACACCTCAGAAGAAATGCTACCTCTTTTCATCAACTAAATACTCTAAAAAGTTAGAGGAAGGGGAATTTTACCTTATGAAAATTTTACTTTTTGCTTTTAACACTCTTCCTTTTGAAATATATGGCCAGAAATCTCTCTTATCTTGACACATTGGTGGTGTGTGGGTGTGGGGAAAGAAAAAAGAGAAGGAAAATGTTTGTGAAGTAAGGGAGAGAGATGCATGCATTTCAGGAGCATACACTGCACTGTATGGAATTACAGTGACATAAAATGCTTGGAACAGACAAAAGGAAGCTTGTTTTCATAGTAGCCTCTGATACTGCAAGGAAGCACTTGGTATCACAAGTACCAAGAAAGTACTTGAAGAAAGTTCGAAATCGTGAAGGTCATTTCCACTTCTAGATCACAAGAAATGAACTTATTTCTGATATTAAAAACTTAAACAGTGCTAAACTAGTGAATTTCTTTAGTGCAAAGCTAGAAAATGTTCTTTTAGGTATAAGGTCAGTAACAGGCACTTTTGAGTAAGCATGGAATAGAATTGAAAGTACCACAGAATCATCAAGGTTGGAAGAGACCTTCAAGGTCATTGAGTCCAACCATCAACCTAGAGCCACCATAATCACCTCCAAATCAGGTCCCCAAATGCTACGTGTGGTCATCTCTTGAACTCCTTCACAGATGGTGATACCACCACCTCCCTGGACAACTTATTCCAATTCCTAACCTTTCTTACAGTTACTTTATTGTTTCTTTTTTTTTTTTTTGTAATATTTGCAGTTTCCTCTGATCCTTTCACTGGAGACATGGCAGAAGAGATCCACGTCCTCTCCACTTCAACATCCTTTCAATAAATGTGTTTAATGTCTGTTCTGGGCTGTGAAATAGTTCATAGGCAAGCATGGCATCCCCTGGCATTTCCTCCAGTTTTGACAGGGCTGGCATCCTGCAGGCCTCTGCAGTGGCACAGCTGTCTTATCACTCTTCTCTCCTGGGCCTTTCTCCTTGATGCTGTTTCCTGAAAAGCACAGCATTTAGCCCATGAGACTCTCTTTTAGTCATTTTGCTTATGTAACTATTGGTAGAACAGAGCCTGAAAAAGCATACAGCCTGGATAAATTGTAAACAAATGACACTTTAGTTGTTGTATTTCTCACTTTCACGCCTTTTGCTGTCTTAATCTCCACTGTCTGGGAAGCAAAGTAATTTCTGGTTAGCTACAATGTGGTCTAAAGTGCTTGAAGATCACACTGAGATTCACCAAATGGTACACTTACTCTATGAAGTGTCTCTGTAGACAGATTTTCTTGTCTATATTTGTCGTGGCTATTGGTGATTGCTTATTTTAGCAAACAGTGTGAAATTAAGGTGCTAGGATCTTTACCTTATATCATGTTCAGAGAACATAACTTATGCCTTAGGAGAAATATTTGATTAAAGGGTCATACAAAGGGGAAGATCAGACGTGCGTTTTTTAAACATAGTCTAAACTCTTTGGACTTAAATATTGTAGAATATCCTTTGAAGTATTGTGTTAATGGTTAATGTGTGAACCATTTTAAAAAGAAGGAAAAGGGAAGAGTTGTATTGCAAATCTTGGCACGAAGAGCCACGCCTATAGTCTGAGAGAGCATTTTTCATTGAAAACAGCAGTCATGAGCCGTCAGAATTCCTTTATAAATATAGAATGAAAATACATGCATATTTTGGCTGCAAATTGTAGCTAAAATAATCTCATGAATTTTTTGATAGCTTAAACTCAATTAATGCTTCTAAATGGCTGGTGCTTATGCACAGCTAGGTATTTTACAGTTCTTTCTGTAATACTAGCACAAATTTCAACTGCTGAAGACCTTGCTCTGGCTTTTCACATAATTTTAATATACTTAATATTCAGGTGAAATAATTACCTTAGCTACATCAAATATATTTAATCAAGTGGGAGGAAATGAATTTCTTTCAATTTACCTCAAAATTGATTTTCAATTTCTTATAAATACTTTTACTTAGTTATACCACTCTTTCAAAAAGTGATATTTGCAAGATAAAATATCCTGTAGAGAAAAAGACTAAATATTTCTGTGCAACAAATGCTTAATATTATTTTACTCATTTAGCACAGTGAAAGGTAAAAGACCATAGATTTTAACATGATTATTATAATATAAAAATTAAGACTATTGAATAAGCATATTGTGCATTCATTACAAGTCCTATCCAATAAAAGAGACAATCAATTTGCTGTGTGAAGAGTCCAGCCTATTTTGCCTTCATTCAAGTTACAGGAATTTTTGCCTCATGTTTGGATGCATCCAGAACATTGTGATCTTCACTGGCATAGAGTTTGAATGTTTCTTTCAGAGAAGAATTTAGGGATCTAATTATTTTCCTCACAAGTTGTTCAGTGGTCGTGCATGACCAAAATGACTTGGTGTTGCATGTAGTCAAAAAATATGAGGGAAGAATGCTTGATTTTTCCCCCAAGCTTCTTAGGAGTGTTTTATTTCATGCATAGCTCCTAAGTGCTGTGAATGACATGCAGTAGTTCAAATACAAGCTCAGTAAATATTTGAACATTAAGAGTCATGACTTTATGCTGATGTTATAGTTCCATGATGATGTGTGCTGCTAAGCCCTAGCTAATGAACTCCAGAGAGATGCAGAATTTATGGGCTTAAATGTGGTCCTTTAATGGGGTTGTATTTCTTTGGTAACCAAGCAAGTATGAAGACAGTCCTGCCCTGTCTCCTACAGGTGTGTAGGCACATGCCATTCATGGCTCAAATGATCCCACAGAGATTAGCCTCACAACTTTTATATTTATAATAAACCAAGTCTTGTTCATCCTGCTGACCCATCCAAGTCATGCTAGTGACACATGAGAATTAGTGAAATGTCCTGAAAATCTACTGCATTGTTGATTATGTGCCATTCCTAAGTTAAAACCTAAAATGACTTCAAGTATTACACTACTAAGTAGATAAAGTTTTATATGAATAGAATGAAATAAATATAAAATAATGAAATAAGTAATTGGCCATCTGATAGAAATCAAAACATCTCCATAAACCTTTTAAGCAGCTTTCTTTATTCTGCACATGTGTAAGGATAATCAGTTTCCTAAAATGGTGACAAGTCTATCATTATCTCTTCAGCATTTTTGTTTTCTGGAGATATCATAATGATTAATTTATATAATGAAATGTTTTTTCATGACCCTGTATCTCCATTTCATGGAAGCCTTATTCTCTGCAAATCAGTAGAAAAATAAGTGTTGTTTATTTCTTTCTGATCTAGTTTAAGCTTTCTGCCACTCACACATCAATGATTTATGTGTCATCCTAGTTCTATCAATATAGCAAATTATTATTAGAAATCCATAGAAAATATATGAGACTGAGAAAGTGATTTTACTGTTATTCCACTTCTAAATTAGGAAAGTAAAGTATGAATTAGTTATTTTTCTAAAATCCTGACTCCAGAATTAGAGAACTATTTATGTATTTAAGTGTCTTAAAACAATGATTTGTACCATATTCTGCAGAAGATCAATTTTGGAATAGCATTTCAAATGATAAGGTACAAATTTTTGGTATTGATATTTTTTTTAATACTGATTCTTTATTATGCACTCTCCACAAAAGGGAAGTCTAACATCTGTAAAATACTGAAGTTAGTTATAGTTGTCACAGGTACGTTTTCCTGTAGTATCATTTCATATAAAACTTTTTTATTTCAGTATAATTGCTAAACTTAGTCAAAACAGGTCAATGTCTTTCAACAATAAAGCACATTTACCTAGGCTGGGTATGCATTCATATATTAGCACTCATAAATATACATGCCTTACATTCATGTATAGGTATAAAAACAAATATATAAGGAAATATGTTTTAGTATGATTTTGGAACATATGTATAAATAATATATGAAGAGGTATTTTGCTACCTTAGTAGATCTCACTTTCAAAGAATTTAAAACCCTAATTCTCCTTTTGTTAACTACTTAAACTATTACCTGGATGCTCTGTCTTTAAAAGTAATATTTATCTTCTTAGTCTAATTATTGTACAGTAAAGTCAATGAGAATCTGGTTTGGATTTTCTTTTCCTTGAGCACCTGGAATCCAGTATCTGTTAGCAAAAGTCACTGTTTACTGAATTGTATCAGAAAGCTGACAGTTGATTCTATGGCTTATAAGCACAAGAGTAAATGTACTAGAAAATACACTAACCTGTCATTTTTATCATCAGTATCTTTCCTACAAAAACCAGAAAAAATGTTAAAGTTACCTCTTTGTTTTCCTATATGTGAAATTGCTTTTTTCCCCTTTAGAAGGCAATCTGCCTCAAAAGAAAAGCAATAATGTAATTGGTTGTACTGCCTCCCATCTTTTAAAGGATATTGCTGCATTCTTTTATTTCTGTCCAGAGCCAGAGGCCTCTTTTAAAATATTTAAGTTGCTTAAATTAAAATGTGACTTAAAAATAAAAGGTATTAATGAATCTGTGGAGGTTTGCATTCAACTCTGAAAGCTTATTTAAAACAATGCAAAAAAGTTTCAGTGGTTGCATAGGTACAGACATTTATCTCTTTCATTCAGTTGTTTAAATTTTTTAGTATTTGGGGTGGATGCAATTATTGAGAAAGCCTATTACCTCAGGATTGCATCAATAATTTGTGTACAAAGGTGAGGAAAGTGGGCTTTTTGTTTGTTTTGGTTTGGTCTTTTATTATTATTACTTTTCTAAAATAGAATAGTTACTTCTCCTAAATATTTTTATATCTGAGTTAATGAAAACACTTAAGTAGCTATGCTTTACTACACAGATGGCAAAACATCTATTGCTCTTATTCTGTACATCAGGATTAGGTAAAATGTCTCATGATTCAGCATTCAATTTCCTACCACTGAGAAAACACTATGGAATTTGGGGGTGGGGGATGGGGGAGGATAAACAAATCAAAATGTGCTTCTTCAAATGGTTTCATTTTGTCTGTTAGGAGCAGGGTGAGCTTTCACAAGTTTTGCATTTCAGTGAACCAGTAGCCTGTGTTAGTAGCCAGAAAGAAGTGGCTAACTTGTGCTGCTGTAAAAGCTGCTCAGTTGGACCCTTTTTGCCAGGGAAATGGTGTTGGCACACTGTGCTTCACCTTGGTGCTGCTCAGCATCACCACAAAGCTCCTCCCGGCTCCTGTCTGAGCTCTTGCACCCCTCTCCTTCTCCTGGGTGTGTCCTGCAGTGCAGCACAGGAGAAAACTGAAGGTGCTTCTGCTGTCCCCACCGTCACAGCCCAGCTCGGTGCTCCTTGGGTGCCATGGGTGGGATAAGAGGTCTCTCAGACAAATCTCTGGATGGAGCTTCCCATCCTCTCTGATGGACAGTCAAGCACAATTGCACACTACAGGGCAGAGTTGCAGGAGGATGAGGAGGGAAGCACTTACTCCTTATAAAAAGTGTGGTAGGAATTCAGTGTGTGAAAAACACCATTCACTTGTGTTTAAAATTTTTAAAGTTTAATAGTAAAGAATTTAAGGCAATATAAATTTGTAAAATCAAGGTTAGGACAATAGAAGAGACAATAAAAAGCAAAGAATTATGGATGTCTGGGTGCTTCTCTCTCAGGAAAAGCACACCGACTAGAACAGGATAAAACCTTAAAAATAATAGCCTGTTGCATATTCATATTTTTTCATACATGATTCAAACATTCCTCTCAAAAAAAGGGTGTCTTCTGTTTAATTTCTGCTCCCTGTCTTATCAGGTAAATCAATTTCTTGGCTCGTAACAGTCTAGAAAAGATACGATAAAGAAGCAATAACTCTTTTCTTAAGATTTTAATGTCTTCTTGTTGTTATTTTTGTGTGAAAAATTTCTTAATTAACTTATCCATTCTTTGAGCTAGTTACAAAAAGTATCTTACATCACATAGCTTCTATTTTAATATTATGCTTTAATGAAAAAAAGACTACATTTAAAAGAGTAATGCAGCACTACAAGACTTAGTACAACATAACTTTCCAACATAACACATATAATATTCATTCTAATATTTGTGAAGAGCCAATAATATAATATGCATTTTTCACAAGTGTTTTGAAGGACAGATTAGGCTTTTAGAATTAAAAGATGCAATATATGTGCCATGTAATTTCCACTTTGAAGTTCCACAGATTTAGCTGATCTGTGATAAAATCTTCTTGATTTGGGGAAGCAAAACTGTGTTGTGTTTTAGACAAAAGTAAAATGAAAATCGGTAGTGAAAAACTTCAGTGCCACACTTAATCTCATTGATTGAAATGTTTAATTGAAGTGTTTACAATCAAAGCTGTGTTTAGACTAAAGCTCTTTTCCAATTAGATTCTCTGGAGTTCATTTTCAAATGAAGTATACAGGAACTTAGCCAATAGATCATTTACTTCATAAAATTTCAGCCTCCAGAAAAACTGCAGAAATGTTCTGCGATCTTCAAGCTTTTCTTTATCCTGTATTACTGTATTAGTGACAGCTTATAAACTTGTTTTCAAAAAGAGCTATATTTTAATGGGAAAAAGCTAAAAAGCTTTTGCAAAAAGAGTGGGACTAAAAACACTGTGAGTAATTGTCATCAGACTCAATTGTACATAGGGATGCATTATAAAAGTTGCAAGGAATACATTATACAAGCTTTGGATAATGAAGACTTTGAAAAGTCCTAACATTGTCATACTTGTCCTTGGTTGCCTATACTTTATCATTTTTTTCACATAAACATAGGAATTTTATTTTTTTAAAGCATTATTAAGCATTCAGACTAGAACTGCAAACTGTGCAATTTCAAAGTTAGCTCTTGTGTTCAAAGGACTGCATGTTGATTATGGGTCTTATCCATGGTCACTGGAAAGAGACCTACTGAATTTTCTTAAACACTTTTCTAATCTAGGATGCAAAAGTTATTCTTTTTCATAGGTAGTACTGTGATTTACTCCTATTTTAGCAATTTCCTAGAGGAAGGATTTAAGAAAATGCAAATCTAATATTACCGTAACCACCATCTTAAGCCTAAACTCTCATTTTATCTGTTCCCTTCAGCTTTTTTTTTTCTTTTTTTTTTCTTTTTTTTTTTCCTTTTTTTTTTTTAATTCGCTAATATATTTGGGGGTAGGAAGAAGTCTCACAGAATATGTTGTTAGGCTGTTGCTCTCCAATTATAGAATAAGTTTTTCAAGTGAGTTTTAAACAGTCTTTAGACAAAATAATGTGTTTGGGATAATGGCAGCTGAATGTCTACTCTTTCTTTAGAATCTTTTGGAAATTTGGTTGGCTTCTCCAGTTCAACGTAGGTATATTTTAAAATGTCTTAACTATACATTAAATAAAGATAGCTTTAAATTGACTATTATGCCTGGATTACAGCAGAAGTTGTATGTAACAATGTATTATCTTGCTGTAGTGTTAGCCACAAGAACAATGTCAATCTAATTAGCTGCTCAAAACAACTGAAGAATGAAGCTATGAAGCTCCATTGCTTGTTTTCTTGGAACAGTATTTTTCTTTGCTTTTAACTTCAGTTGCTGGCAAATATTCTCTCTATTTCACTCTGGAATAAACCTTTTATTTGTATATTGAGGTATTAAAAAAAGGCAAAAAACATAAGCTGTAGAAATATGAGTTAAAGCCAGTAGTCTGATAGGTCTGAATTTGGATGAGATAATTTCCATTCTTGGAATGCTGCATGCAGTTCTTGTAAGCAGGAATATCCATACCATATTCCTGGTATGCTTGCTGTGTGGCTGGACTGAGCCTATCATGTTTAGCCATCTATTTTTCTTTCCAGTATTTGGGTTTAGGGAAGCAAGGTCACCCCCTCTGAGTAGCTGCACACTCGATGTAGACACCATCATTGTGTGGTGGTTGCTTCAGTTAAACTAAGTGGTTTCCCTGATAACTTTCTTGTAATTTGATTACTGATCTTATTAGGAAGCTGTCTATACAAAAAGATTGATTCATGCATGCATAGTACCTGGCAGGCATATTTTTAGGTTGATGCTATTATAGGAAGTTTAGAGACAAAATATGTTTGGTCATTTTATATTCAGATTTTATTTTCTTTTAAATGCTATATTACTTTTTGACTGAAAACATAATAAAATGGCTTGGGTTAAATTTCCATCAGAACAAATGCCTTAAGTCTTAGAAACTAAATGGTGTTTATAATTAAGCATATAATTGCATGTAGACTGCTGGGATTTGACCCTCTGTGGTGCTCAGAACTGGAATTTTGGCTAAGATGTTCAAGCATCTCATTCGCATCTTGCGTTTACCAGGAAGTTTGTTTGGAAAATTTCAGTAAAGTAAGAAGGGTCCAGAGTCTATTCCATCACACCTGTGTTGTCCAGCTCCTCTGGAACAACCACCAGAGAGAGGTTCCCATTTTTAGAACAGAGATTTCTTACAGAGTAACACAACATAACCTGTTGCAGACACTTCTCTAGTGTCTTACTGTTGTTTCACCCTCTTATGTTGCTAAGGCTGATCCTGATACCTCATAAACATAAAATGAGCCTCTAGATAACTAAACTCTTGCATTTAGTGTGAAATAAATGTAAATAAGATTACAATTTCGCCTAGTAGAGTTTTAATGAAAAAAATTCCTAATAAAGTTTAATTTTATTTTAGGTGGAATAAATAATAATAACTTTGAAAATATAACTAGTTTTTCTGGAAAAGGTTTCTCAATAATTTAAAAATAGAGAAGACAAACTCAGACCTCTTTCCCAAGGATAAGATCTGATCTATAAGTTTGATTAGCATATATCTGTTGACATTTTGAGCTAAACAGATATTGAGGTACAGCTAAAGAAAAAGATCCTTCTGTCTAGCTCAAAACATGTTTAAATCTTTGGTTATTGCTCTCTTTGGGATGTGACCTTTGAGGTGTGTGCCTACCCCCTGTTTAAGTTTCAGTCTCATTAGCCCTCTTTGACAGGTTGCCTGTCGTGGCTCTAACAACATGAGTTTCAGCACAGTGGAAGCCACTGAATGAAGCTGAAATACTTGCTCATTGTGTAGTCAAGTGTGGCTTAGGAAGAATATTGTCTAAGGTTACCTTGCATTTGCATAGACTGAAAAACAAATGGAGTGGAAATCTATCTGTCCCCCAGTCTTCAAACATTACACCTTCTCAAGCTGTAAAGTTTTGTGATTCACAAAATTAGAAGGTTTTTGTCTTGGGAATTTGTGGACACTGAGACCACCACAGTAACTATGATCCATTTTTCATTTAACAGAAGGTTGAAGTTTCATGTCATTGTATTGATCATTTGAAAAACAGGGCTTTAATTCAATTGAATCTTTTACCATTGTTTTTGATACAACATGAATGAGCAATTTGAGTATGGTAGTCTCTGTATTAAGAGTAAAGCTGACATAATTAGACAGGTTGAGGTAGGTCCTGCATATAAAACTTGGAATAATATTTATTATTTAATAAAAATGCAGAACTATGAAAGTTAGATGAATAACCAGTTGCTGAGTATTACTTTAGTAGTTGATGAAAGAAATAACTCTTCACAATTCTGCAGGGGCTGAAGGAATAAAATGGAAGAATATATGAGTGTTAATTCTCCTTCCTTGATCCTACACATTCTCATGAAATTTGCAAGTTAGATGTCTCAGTCTTCAAAAGGAGATTGTAGCCTACTGAAGTTTGCATTAGAGTAATATTGATTGCATAGAGTAAAAATACATTCTTTGATCTTTCTATTCTCCATCAGTAGTTTGAAACCATTGAGGATCACAAATCAAAAACTACTGGATCCACATTAACACTGTGTCTTGGTTTTGGTTGGGGTTTTTTGATGGCTTTGGACTGATTGGTAGGGAGTTTTTGGTTTTGTTGTTTCTTTATTCAGTCTTCACTAGGAATTAAAATAATTTCCCTTCCAGTGATACTTATCTTCTTCCATGTCTGCCCAAGTTTGATAATGCCGTATCAGTTGGAGGTCTGTCCTGGTATAATCAACAACAAAAAAGGCATTTTAATAGCCTTAGCCAACTGCTTCAACCATCCTGGTTTTTACTATAGCTTTAGTCTCATTTTCCCTTTGCAGTTACTAAGACTTAAAATAAGGTTGTGAATAGCTACATCTATTGACAATGAAATAGAGTGTGGTGGTTGTAGTGATTGTTGGTGCATTGAAAAGAAGTGAAGCAATGCAATTTTACTGCTAATAACTTTAACAGGCACCTATTTGTCAGTACTAACAGGTGGTGTTCTGTAGAATGTGGCATAGCTGTAAGTCCTGTTGGGCAAATGGATCCAGAGATACAACATAGGATATCATAAACAGGCAGATCAAGTTCTCTTGTAAGATGTTCATATCATCTTGTTTGTGATGATGATATGATGTTCATGTTGGATGCAGCTCAGTTTAATGTCTCTCACATTTCTAAAATTTTTGATTTGAATATTAGAATGATTGCTTAGATCAGACCACAGCTAAAGCAAGTCTTAACATCCAACAACTGACAGTGATGGATGCTAAAATAGAAGTATAACAGTAAAGTAGGCATGAAATTATAATTCCTTTGAATTATCCTTTCTCACCTCTAAGAATTTGCTCTACAAGGATTTCTGGGCCAGAGCTGGTACTTCTCTTTGATAGTTTGCATATAGAAACAAAGTTACTGAATCAAATATGGTAAAGAGAGGGCCTGTGTATTTTTTTTCCCGATGTTCCAAATGGTCAGTCTGGTAGCACTTGGATGTATGAACAGTGCATGTATATTTTTACTGAAAAATAAGTATTGATTAATATATTTAGGGTTACATTAGATTGATGAATTGTTCAAGGCTGCCAGAATGCTTATAGATGTTCCTTGGAAAAATAGTTGCAAATGTCTAATTCATTACGAAGGAAAGTACATATGAAAATCAGCATTCACTTACACCTCTTTAGATGTTTTTAAGTGTTGTGAAAAACCATAGCTTTTTAAAAATAAAACTTCACTTGTTGATTAAAGACAAACCTGTATGAACATATAAGGAAAGCAATTTGAAATACACCTTTAATGTGTTATCACACATGCATGATTGTGGGGAAACTACAGAGTCAAATTTCATTAAAACAGTCCCCCCTCATACATCCTGTCTCCTACTCATCCTTTTCACAGCAGTCAGAAATGGTACTTGTGCCACTCACTTGCCTGTTTGTAAAGGCATAACCTCCTATTTCTCATGCTGGTTGCCAAGCAACTATTTTTGCATTTCATACCTTACACTGCAGGCATTAATTTCTGTCATGTTCCTCTGTTTGTTTATTATATATTAGAGAAACGTGCATTCAGGAAAATGAGGATAGTTTTTGTAAGGGAAACAAAAAACATATTTGGTAATAATCTATTGTGTTCATTGGATACTGCAGGGAAAACTTGCACAGTCATTTCACATAGGACCTAAAAGGTATCCTCCAGCCTGTGCAAAATCAATCTGGGATTCACTGAGAGGCAATCTTTATGAAATATTTAAAATATCTGCCCTCCAGAAGGTAAGCAAAGGAATAGCTGGCATTAGACTAGGTTTAGGGTTGTGTTCTCTAGTACCTTCTTCCCTCCTCTTCTCTAGCTGTGTATTAGATATTTTGCACTGTTACATTAGCTACTAAACTCTTCAGACTCTCAAGTACAGATATGTCCTCATTTATTTACCCTGAACCTGGCCTGTGTAATTCTTCACCAGTTTAAGTTGAAAAAAATATTTTCAGTCATGATGATTTTTCTTTCTGACACTGAATTGGTTCCGTCCTCTGTAGAATAAGGAAAGAGAACAACGCATTAGAAAGATTATTTATTTTTGAGGCTATTGTTTATTAATACTACTTTTTCAAGTAGTATTCTGACTGTCTGGCTGTTAACACAGAATCATAGAGTGTTAAGTGCTGGAGTGAAAACCATCTCTTTCCAACCCCACTGCCATGGGCTGGGACACTTTTTACTAGGTCAGATTGATCAAGGCTTCACCCAACCTGGCTTTGAACACTTCTACAGCTGGGGGACCCACAACTTCTCTGAGCAACCTGTTCCAGTGCCTCACCACTCTCACAGTAAAGAATTTCCTAATGTCTACCCTAAATTTCCCCTTTTTCTGTTGTACCCACTATTCCTTGTCCTATCACTATAGTTGCTGGTAAAAAGTCCCTCTCCAGCTTCCCAGTAGCTTCCCTTCAGTTACTGGAAGGTTGTTGTGAGGTCCCCACACAACCTTCTCTTCTCCATACTAAACAGCCCTAACTTGCTCAGCCTGTCTTCAAAGGGGAGGTGCTCCAGTCTTTGTGACACTCCTCGGGACTTGCTCCAACAGCTCGTGTTGGGGACACCAGAACTGGACATAGTATTCAAGGTGGGATCTCACAAGGTCATAGGAGAGCAGAAGAACCACCTCAACCTGCTGGCCACACTCCTCTAGATGCAGCCCAGGACACACTTGGCTTTCTGGGCTGTGAGCACACATTGCCATGTCATGTTGAGTTTCATGTTGAACCATCACCCCCAAGTCTTTCTCCTCAGGACTTCCCTCAATCACTTCTCTGCCCAATCCGTAGGTGTGTTCTGGGGTTTCTGTGACCCAGATATAGGACCTTGCACTTTGTTTTATTGAACTTCACAAGGCTTGCATTGGCCCACCTCCCAAGCCTGTCCAGGTCTCTCTGGATGATGTTCCTTCCCTCCAGTATGTTGACTGTCCCACACAGCTCGCTGTGCGAAGATGCTTAGCGTGCACTTGATCCCTCTGTTGGACAGATGTTGAACAGTATCAGCTACAGTACCAACCTCTGAAGGACACCACTTATCACTGGTCTCCATGTGGGCAGTGAGCCATTGACCACAAGCCTTGGAGTCTGGCCTTCCAGTAACTGAGTGGTGCATTCATCAAATCCATCTCCAGTTTAGAGACAAAGATGTTCATGGAGGACAGTGTCAAATTCTTCTGCATATGTTGGGGTAGATGGTGTCAGTTGCTCTGTCCCTATCTACCAAAGCTGGAGCCTCGTCGTAGAAGGTCACCAAATTTGTTAGGTATGACTTGCCCTTAGTAAAGCCATGTTGGCTGTTGCCAATCATGTCTTTGATTTTCATATGCAGCCATAACCAATTTGATTGATGATCAAATCTCCAAATCATTTGGATATTTTTGCAAGAGTGTAATGGCAAGGCAAATAGGACCAGCTGTATTTAGCAAAGATTATTTTGGTCATGTTCAGCAACAGATTTTATCCTTTGTGTACAAGCAGTGTTGACTAGACAATATACTTGCTGAGCTGTTTTCTCTTTTCAATTTGTAAGAAGAAGGACTGGTAAATTGAGAAATATGTATTGGGAGAGGTTGCACTTGACAATAGTGAAATTATTTTTAATATACTCTAGTGGATTGGGAAGTAGAACATCAATAAAAATGCTTACATCTTTTCCTTTTCAAAGACCTTTATGACAATACATTTATCCTCACAGTACCACTGGGGAAAGTGGACAAGTATTAGCATTGCTGCTTCACAAAGAAACTGAAACCATATTTATTTGATACAACAGAACTGTTAAATGTCAGAGACAGGATTACTAATCTAGTCCTTTGAGCTTATCTTTCATGGGGATAATATTTACTAGTGAAATAGTGAACTTTATTTTTGCTGTTGCACAGTTGTATACTACAGTTGAGGAAGAATAACTTCTAAGGGTTTTTTTGTTGGTTTTTTTTTCTCATTCTTGCTGTTTGTAGCTAAACACCAGGCTTTAAGGGATGACTTCCTTATCTACAATTGCTCTTCATCTAACATAGTTCCTAGTGATAAAATCTAATAATAAAATCATGCTTGCATGCCACTAAAGTTAAATATATTATATAACATTGACCAAATTCAGATAGATTGCCAGACTCTTTCTGCATAGTTTTCTTTAAATAAAAATCCTTTGCACCTCTACTGGTGATATACTAGTTGATGAGTATAAAGGATTCATTCATGCAAAAATGAGGTATAAGTATACAATCTGTTTCCAGTGCTAAGTGACTGTGAAGAATTGAGAAGTTTACTATACTTGAATTTCTTCTCCAAGCCCAATTTCAGAGTGTCCTCTAGCAATAAAGCTCGCTGGGAACATGAAAGAGTGGGGAGGGTGCAGAGATGCTCTACCAGCCCTCTTCCTCTGCTGCAGCAACCTCATTCCAGAGATGGGAGTGGGGAACTGAACTGTGTGTTATCAACAAGAGATATAACATCATTATGTCTTCCCATGGCCTTTCTTTTTTATCTTGTAAGTGCAGAAGCCAGAAAATTCATTGAACATGGAAAGACCTGTGACCAAGGGGAAGTGTGCTAGCAGTGCTGTGTGTAGAAAAAAACCACAAAACCAGGCAAGGTACTTATCTGAATCATCTATTTCTGGAATAGTTTTATTTTACATTCCACTTTGGTAGCTCTGAGCTGCATGTTTCTGAAATAAATATTAGCAACAAAACTTCAGAAGCTCTATAATGTGAAGGGTATGCTTCACTGCAGTTGCTGAAAGATTTTATTTTGAAAAGTTTAAATATGTATGCTGCAACAAAGAGGAAAATTTGAGCACTAGATGCCAGAAAGCATGTTGTCTCAAAAGAAAGAATAATGTTTCAAAAATGCTGTCTTGGAAATCTGCAAGAAAGTTCATCTTAGGTTTTTTATAAGAATGTACCAAGATCTGTCCTGCTGCTGGCCTTGCACGTAAATAAGTGCATGATGAAGATGTAGCTCTCAAGGTAAATGACTGAATTCTGTGTCTCCAGTGAGGGCACATTCAAGTGGCTTTTGTTCCACTCCTCAGTGGTAATACACAAATATGTAATATAATCTAACCTACCTGAAAGATTCTGCCTCACCTCCATTTAGCTACAATGCAAAGGCTTCATCTTTTCAGATACTGAAACTGAACCTTTTGCTTTGATTTCTGAAAGAATTATCAACTGTACCAACAAATACCAATTAGCTGACAGCTTGCTAGAAAGTAATTGTTACTTTTTGTTGTCCTTGTTAAAAGAATTAAGAACATTTAGAAGAAAAATCAGGTGCTTTTCCAGCATCCTTTTTGTTTTCATGCTTCTGTTTGATCTGCCTTCCACTTTCTCTGGCAGCACCTGCCACTTTCTAGAGCTCACTAAGGTCATTCAGAGAAAACCACAGACTGAGTCAAAGAAATCATTTCTCCACTGGAAGGGTGTTCAGACATTGAAAAGGGCTGCTCAGGGAGGTGATGGAGTTGCCATCCCTGGAAGTGTTCAAGAAATGACTTGATGTGGCACTTTCAGTTGAGAAAGTGGTGTTTGGTCAAAGGTTGGACTCAATGGTCTTGGAGGTCTTTTCCAGCCTTAATGATTCTATGATTCCATGAAAGCAAACTTGGAGTAGTGTTGGGAAGGATGATGAAGGAAGGTTTTGCAGAGATGGTTTATTGGTGAAAGATTTTAAGAATGAAGAGATAGAGTTGAAAGTAAAAGAACTCTATAAAATAGGTTCAATTATTCTAATAGTAATAATTGTAGTTTTATTAGCAATACCTTGTATACTTAAGTGTGTGCAAAGAGCAATGAGTAAGACAGTCTCTAGCATTTTAGTTGTGCAACAGAAAGGAGGAGATGTTGGGAAGGATGATGAAGGAAGGCCTTGCAGAGATGGTTTATTGGTGAAAGATTTTAAGAATGAAGAGATAGAGCTGAAAGCAAAATTTGAGCTATAGAATGCGAAGCAGGAAGACAGTGATTAAGTTATCNAGTAGAGTGGCTACTGTGATGTGGCCAGTGCTGTGTTGCTAGGCTGATATCCTTTTGTGCTAGCATAATCTGGTTCCACTTCTAATTCTGCATGATACTGACAAAAACCTCCAAAACTCTATTAAAAGTAGAATAATTCGTTAAATAATTAGTTTGAAAGTAACTCTTTTAGAGACTGGCATTCTTTTAGTGGATTTCTTCACATATCCAATAATCTCTTAGAGAAAAATGTGATTTAGGAAACACTACAAGATGAAAACTGCTATTTTACTGATATACTCAACAAATATTGCAGAAATTTAAATCCTGGTGAAAATGGATAATTGTAAAAAGTCTTAGCATATAATTTGTTTAGACTACTTGAGACAATAGTTGAATAGAAGATAAGCATAAAAGGGATTCAAGAGAATATTAGCCCAACTCTCTATAATTAATTGATCATACATGCATTCAGATATTACCACATCCTTGATTTAATAAAGAAAACTAAAATTACAAGTAAAATTGAACTACAGAAAACTTATTCTCCCATTATAACTTTTCTGATTTCCAGCAGGTTATAATGCTGTTGCTTAACAAATGCCATTTACTTATTGGTTGCAGTTTCAATTCTGTTTGCAAATACAATATTAACAGTCCTGCCTTGACCGTAGTCTTACCGTCCTGGGGACTAATGCACCTAAAAGAACCTCTGCTAAGATTTCTTTCTCTCAGAACATTTCTGAGATAAAGTATTTTCTGTACTTTATTCTCCAAAGTATGCACAGTAGAAAAAATCAAGCCCTGCCAGGGCAGCAAGCTTTACTGTTTCTATGCAACCCTTCCCTTGACATTTTACACTACTCAAGCTTACTGCACGTCACTGGGGCGTTTGCCCCCCCAGGATATCCAGGTACCAGCAATATTTCTTGTAATTGCAATGCCTTTGCATTTAGGAGCATTTTAACATGACCTTTAATTTAAATGTGTCCATAGCTGTCTAGATATGAAAACATGGTTATTGCCAGCAAGGAGAATAATATTGACATTTAATTGCTAGTTTGTAGAGCACATTCTTTTTCTTTAGTGTTGCTCTTCCCTCATTACATTACCAGTGACAGTGGAGTCCATTAAATCTGTGTACACAGGAAAATTGAATGAACTTAGATAAATTTGATCAGCTCTCTTGCATGGACAGTCTTAGTTTGGAGAAGAGTGTCTTATAGCAATTTAGAAAAAGTAAACATAAGCCATCATTATCCACAGAAGAACTTGCATTGATTTAGCTAAATCACTTTCAAAAGCTATTTTTTTATCCTACTGTGTTGCAAATCCCTTGCGTAGAAAAGAACTTAAGTAGATTGTCTTTTGCCTGCACAGCATTAGGAAACTTTCTAGGTGGTCTCTGTCTTACCTATATACAACCATGGTTGTGGGTATAGACTGGGGAATGAGAGGCTGGAGAGCAGTGCCAGGGAAAGGGACCTGGGGGTCCTGGTTGATGAAAGTTGAATGTGAGCCAGCAGTGCCCTGGCAGCCAGGAGGGCCAAGCGTGTCCTGGGGGCATCAGGGACAGCATGGCCAGCCGGGCAAGGGAGGGGATTGTCCTGCTCTGCTCTGCTCTGGGGCAGCCTCACCTCCAGTGCTGGGGGCAGTTTTGGGTGCCAGGATATTAAAAAGACAGGAAACTATTAGAGAGCATCCAAAGGAGGGCAACAAAGATGGTGAAGGTGCTTGAGGGGAAGCTGCATGAGGAGCAGCTGAGGGCCCTTGGTCTTTTCAGCCTGGAGAAGAGGAGACTGAGGGGAGACCTCACTGCAGTGACAACTTCCTCAGGAGGGGAAGAGGAGGGGCAGGCGCTGATCTCTGCTCTGTGGTGACAGATCTTCAACATCCTCATGTTGTGGGATGTGAAGGGGCAAGTACAGATCTCTTCATTGTCATGACCCTTGATGGGACTCAAAGCAATAGCATGAGGCTGAGTGAGGGAGATTTAGGCTGGGAATCAGGAAAATGTTCTCCACCCATAAGGTTGGGCATTGGAACAGGATCCCCAGGGAAATGGTCAGAGTACCAAGCCTGACAGATCTCAAGGACAATGCTCGTGGGCACAGGATATGATTGTTGGGGTATTCTGCTCAGG
>VWZP01006414.1:764692-889277 GCA_013396995.1 Dicaeum eximium
CAGATGAATCAGTATTTTTTACTATATATGTATAGTAGTAAATTTACATATATTTATGTAGCTATATTTTATTTAATTTGAAAAATATGGTATTGAAAGTATGATCAAACATCTTCAGGGAACTTCTTATGAGCAGGCAAATCCACCTACCCAAAGACCACTCAGCTGAATAGAATCTTAGTTTTTTGACCAAAGATTTTTTTTTTTTAAGAATTATGAGATCAGACTTTTTGGGGGAGAAAGCCTTAATACCTTGCACATTGGGATACTAAATGAGTACGTCTTCTAAGGTGTGTAGGTCTGTTCCCCAAAACTTGATTCTTTAAAATAGTCTCTTACATCAAAAGGATTTTGTTGGCTTTGGGTGTTCTTTTGTTTGTTTAATTTTAGATGATTTCCTCTGATTTGTTTAAGAATCCTACAAATAATTAGGTCTCAAATTATATGCCTCGCTACATGTATAAACATATACTAACAGCAGGCAGATTTCTGTAGTATACCTTTGCTAGTTATAAAATTAGATGGTTATAAAACTAAATGTACTTCAGAGTTGAGCATAAAAATATATTGAGTAAAAGTTGCAATCTTATAGAAATGGAAAAGGTCTTATTTAAATATTTATATCTCTTTCAAGTTACTAATTGGAATTTTGGCATCATATTCTGGCCAATAATGCAATTTTACACTGCCTTAAATCCTGCAAGCATCCTATATTAATATAATATCTGATCTAATATCTGCATGACATTCATTTAAAGATGTTAATAACAGATGGATGTGCTTGAAAAGCCTAAGAAAATGCTACTGGTCTTCTTAAACTGCAGTTTCCAAATCCATGGTATCTAACTCACAGGTTAATGGGCTGACATTTGTCTAATATATTTGTAAAGCCATGATTTCGCTCTCTAAACACGTTTAGTCACTGCTGAGTTCAGAATAAAAGAAGCTTGACTGATGCTGATATAATTAGTAGAAAATGCATTGTCTCAGGAATTAATTGGTCTTGGAAGATGCAGGACTCCACTGAAGAAATCTGGGGGTGAGCTATTTCAGTTTTTGACTCCAGGTACTTTAACGTGTTTTAAGTAGGAGGATATGCCAACAAAACCGAAAATTTCCTACCATTGTGTTACTGTGTTTTCAAAACAATTCCTGAAATATTTTGAGTTGCTTTGAGATGGTCTAAGTTTGTGGTTTCTAAGTGAGATGATTCCTGATTTGGCAGTTATCAGTGAGGCTGCTCATGGGAGGAAGGAGAACAATTCGGTGCAAACCGCGGTGCTGCTGCTCGGGGACAGTGCCTTTTCCTCCTCTAACCAAGACAGGTTTTCACACACTGTTTGACACAACTGTTTGCTGCATCTTGACAACATATATACTATTTTTCCTTGCATTTGTTCTCATATTTTGTCCTTCATAGTTAAAAGCTTCCTCATCTCGTCCCTGTCCTTGGATCTCACTTTCTGTCTGTAAAGCACATGTGCTACAGACTGAGGAGAACTGGCAAAGCTAAACTCAATTATTTAGCAAGCTGAGTAGCACAGCTGCTTGTGAAAATAGTTTTATCTTTAAGTAATAAAATTTCATAAAAAGTAAAATACAAGACCAAGTTAATTTAACACTATTGTGTTTTGGAGTGATAGAAAAGACTGGAGGACAATGTTAATGTTTTACTTATTAACCTTCTATTGCATTAAAATTCAAAATTAAATATGTCATAAAATACCTAAATTTACTATTCTCCTGGGTTTTTCCCCCACTACAGATATGCTTAAGGTATCTTTTTGTTTGGCAAATGTTGTAGACATACAGAGCAATTTTGCCTTATGGGAGGATAAAGATATCCATGCCTTATAGAGGGATAAAGGTAGCTTAGCCTGGTAGTTATCCCTGTTTTTTTTTACAGTTTAAACTAAGAGGGCAAAAGGGATAAATTTTTTTAAAAAAAAAAAAAAAAAAAAGGTAAATAATAAAGTGGCATTTAAATAACTGAAATACCCTTTTCAAGTCTGATTTAGTTCAGCCAGATTAGAGGTCAAAAGGGTGGTTTAGTTCTTGATAACATGGGCAATATTACAGTCTTTCCATAAATTCAGACTTTTGTCATAACTGCTTGTTTGGCAGCTTATGTTCTCCAGATTCCAGTTAAGTAGTTAATTTGTCACAAGTATTTTCCCCCCTGGTTATTAAAAACTGTCTCTAGCTACAGCTTTTGAAGTATACTTTGATTTAGACTAATAGAGTGTGGTGTTTTTTTTAGCAAGGTAATTAATTAAGAAATGGTCTGCTGAAACAAGTAGGTGCTTCTTGGCCTTGCTTTTGGGATTCAAGTATGTTGTGTTTCTTCCTCATCTTATCATTCTCTGGTCAGCACTGTTTTTGTGCAGAGTTGTAGTGGCTGAAACTCTTGACCTGTGATCATTGTAAACCCTTAAAGTTCAAACAATTTGAAATTCTGTTCCAAATGCATTCCCCTGATTAAGTAATTCAGTACCATCCATTTCTTTTATTGATAAAGTCTCATGATCACACCTTTCTTGGTGTGGGCACCATAAAGGCTACAGCCACAGTTCTCTTGAATAGCTAATGTGGGAATTCAATTAATTTTAATTTCTATATTTATTAGCTAAATTTAAAACTACAGTTTAATTAATTCAATTACATTCTTGTTTTGCCTATTTTACCACCAAGTCTGCACTTAGTTTTTTCTTGAAAAACATTTTCTACTCTGCTAGCTTGTAATAATTAAGCTATGTGCTAATATAAAATGTTTTCACAAAGAACTTAAACTATTGTATTATTTTTGAAGTTATTGTTTATGACAGCATGAGAATAAGCAATTGAGTGTGATTCACACTTCTTCAAATGATTTATAAATTTATGTTTCTAGGAGAATTCTCAAGTGGTTTCTAGTGGCATAAGAAAATAAATCATTTTACAAGAGCATGAGTGAGGACTCCCTGGTATTGTGGCAGAAGAGTGGACATGCAGAAAATTCCTTTTCAGATTCTACTGATTCATCCACATCAACTGCTTGATGGCACAATTTTTAGGGGGAGATACATGTGAGATTTCACCACAGAAACTGTTTCAGACTGTTGCAATCAGCTGCTTTTCAAGGAATACTGAAATAATCGTTATTATTTCCTTCTGAATAGCCTCAGTGGTCTCCTGGTCCAACTCCATAGCTTCTTGCTATGAGAAATCCTTGCTTTTCTGTGAAGTGTGGAATTTATGGCTTGTCAGTGCAAGATACCATGGCTGAGGTAGGGGTGTGGGTTGGCTTCCTCCTTGTTTGCTTTCTATGGTGGGAAGGAATTGAGATTGTTCATTGTCTGGTGCCCCCAGGAGAATCACTGTGTTTGCTTTCCCCTGCAGAAAACCCACACTGTCCATTTGGTCTCAGCAAGGTTTAGCCCTGGTTTGTTTGTTCTTTTCTGCTGAGAAGGGAATGGTTTATGAGAAAGGAAATGGAATGGTTTATGTGACTTGAGCTGAAGAAGAAAAGTTTCTTGTTTTCTACTGTTGTTGTTGTTGGAAAATTGTGCTGTCAGCTCTTCCTGTCAGCAAGGATGTGTTATTCTGTGCTGTTATCCCCTTCTGCCAGGGAAGGAACATAACTGGATGTTCTCCAGCTCTGAATCCAGGAGCCCATACTTCCATTTCAGTAGACTTGTTTTCTGAAACTTCATCTAATGGATGTCCTGAATCAAGGATTCAGGGCAACTGCTGAAATGGAGCCATTTATTTCTAAAGTCAGATCACCAATGTAAGCTCTCAGCAACTGGCTAACATAGTGTTCAGTGAAAGTAATAGGTGTGTACACAGTAGGTCTTGTTGCTTGCAGTTTGCTTTGTTCCTTTTTCACTGATTTTGAATGGTGTTGGGTGCCTGCACTTGATAATAGACCTTGGGTTTAATTCTTTTGTGCAGGAACAATTTAGGGCATGAACTTCCCTACTGTTTTATCTTGTTACATTTTATAAAAATGTAAATCTGCCTTAATTGGTGAATTTTACTGCTTTTCGTTAAGATATATTTGGAGAAGAAATGAAAAACTTGATAAGGTCACAGATGACCTCAAAACACATGATAAAGAAAGGACAACTCTTTTGGGCCATGGGAAATTAAACAGTTCTTTTCACCCAGTAAAAATAAATTTCTTAATAACAAATAGCACAGTGTTATTTCTAAGTGGTTTTAGCCTATACTTATTAGCAATATTAAGAGGATGCCAAATAGAGAGAAAAGAAGTACAGAAGGCTTAAGACAAATACCCAGCATCCCACATGTGTCTAACCAGGACTGACCAGAGAGGAGATCACCTCCCTGCACCTGCTGGCAGGTTCTGTCTGACACAGCTCAGGGTGCAGCTATTAAAATGTTTCAAGTCCTTGCTATAGGCACTGTGTGCTGTAGCACCACCTGCATGTGCCTCTCTTCATTCTGTAAGCATTCCCGACTCCTTGCACTGGCTTTTAAAAAAAAAGACCAAATTGTGTACAATGCCTTAGAATCGTAATTGAAATGGGGATTTAAGATTAAACAACTGAATACCCATAGACAAGATCATGTAAAAAATAAAAGGGGAATAAACTATTAAAATTGACAGAGACACACAGATATAAACTGGTGTATGTCATGGTGATTACTTTGGAAAGATATATATTACAGTCTGAACTAATGTGTTTGTGGAAATAGTGATAAGAAAAGCAGGGATGGGTTCCCATTTTAAGGAGAAAGATTATCTCAGGTGTTCAGGTGAGAGAACCATTAAGTTCATTGTGATTCCATCCGCTAAGAGATCTAAATGCACTGCATTTTTTTAAAGGTCTTTTTATTGTCTGTTAATGCAGACATTAAAGCAGCTGAATGAAGCTCACTTTCTCCATTCTCCTTCCCTGAGGGCAAGTTTATTCTTTTCCACGGTCTCCATTTATTCCAAAAAGTACAAAAATGTTTCCCTCTTAAATGAGTTCTAGCAGGGAACAAAAAAGAAGAAAATTAAAGGAAACAAACTCAATCATAATGAATAATGGAGAAAGAAATATTTTCTTCAATATTTGCTAGTACTTTAATCATCCAACTATTCCTAAATCTTTAATATGGACTTAGCTTTTCTAGATGCTGTTCTTAACTAATAAAGTATATTACTCAAGTTTTGACATTCGTGTAATATTAGGAAACACTAATTTTTTTTTTTTTGTTCAAAAAACCCTAGCAGTTCAAACTTTTCTAAAAGATAGTGTGATGGTTTATTTTAGCTTAATTTAGGCATGTAGGTCATTATTTATGATAAATATCTTAAGTATGAGAATTCTGTAAGACGTTAAATTGAGTGATTGTATTCTTCATGCACTTCAGTGTCTGCAAAAGTCTCTGGTTACAAAGTTACAAAGGTAACTTTTTTCATCTGTTGCTCTCTATGAAATATAAGGAAAACATTTTTAGAGCTTATCTACAAAACTATGAATTATAGAACTGCCATCAAATTTAGAAGAAAAAATAAGGAAAAGTGTAGTCCAATCACCTTTTTTTTTTTTCAAACATGTTATAGCTATTTTGGACTTTCACTGTAGACACTCTGGCCCTTGGATTAAATTAAATCAGCTTCAAAATTCTTCTTCCAAATAACTTTTGTGTGATAGCCTCAAAGTGACAGGTTATACAATTGATATTGTGTTCATTTTTGCTAAATTAATATCTTAAAAGTACTGTGATACTTACTTGAGAATGAAGTTCAAATCTGGTGTTTAAAACTACTTTAGACATGTCAAATTTCTTCCTGAACTAGGGTAATATCTGATATGGACACAAAGAACTGGTAATCATTAAGTGAAACAAAAGCTCATGCAGAATACGTATTTGAAACTTTTGAAATCTTTCATAAGATTTCAAAATCTTATGAAAGATCTTTTTTTCTTATTATTTGTAAATTGAACCAGAAGCATTTCTGTATCTGATTGTTACAGTGGAAGGGAAAATACTATCTGCTGATGGATAGATATTTATGATGCTGTTGAGAAATGAATGAAGCGGATGGCAGTGCTGCCATGGACTTCATTGCCCCAAGGCTTTGCTTACCCAGTGCCAAACCATTGTGGCTGAGGTGCTCCAGCAGAGCTGATTAACACTCAGATTGGGTTTTTGGTTGTCCCACTGAGCTCCCAAAAGCTGCTTCCTCTCACTGAGCATCAGGGAAGAGGCACAGGGGAAGAGAAGTTCTGCAAAGGTTTGCTTGTGGACTCTGCCTCCCTCCTAGGGCTGGATGGATGTCAGATGTGCTAAGTAGGGCACATCACCCTGGCTGCCTGCTGGGACAGCAGTGGCCCCTTGCCAGCTGGACTTGTCACTGGTGGACTCCCTTTGCTGCTGTCCCAGGGAAGATATTTGCGTTTAAAACCGGAGTAGTTTGTAAGGCAGTTTAAGTTAAGGTGCACAGCCTTTTGAGAACAAAAAGACCTGTTTGTTCTAGGCCTAATTAAAAAACAAGGTCATGTGCAAGCATGTATTTTTGTAAACTATCCTTGATTCATCACCAAGGGGTCTTAAAAATGTTTCAGTGTTACATAGATGTGGCAAGAATGGAAGATGAGTTACTTAAAGTGAATTGCATCAGTTCACATTGTACTTTGCAGAACTTTGAAAATTTGAGAGGACTACTTAATTTCTTTTTAATTAATTAGCATTTAGATTTCACCAGGGATTAGAAGTGCCATGTGGAATTGTTAAAATTATTCCAATCTAATTAATTCTAGGTAATAACTGGAATAGGTAGTAGCAACATCATGATGGGTTTATGTTTGCAAAAGAGTGTTAAGTCTCCAATCTAACAAATATTTAAATCTGTGCAAAGTACAAAACTCTGCCTACTGAGATTTTAAATCAAATTCAACCACTTTTTTCCCCAGTTCAAGGGTCCTGCTGTCACATGATGCTTAAATCTATAAAGTTTAATATAGACAATGTAACTACTGCTATTTCAAAATGTTCACCTCTCTAACTAGCTAAATAATGAGAATATTTTTATATTTGTGTAATATTAAATTGCATACATGAAAATCATGATTCCTTCTCAGGAGACACTGGAAAACATATTTCAAGTCCCAAGTAATTAAAATAAGCTACACACATATTCCAGAGAGGAGACACGCAGTGAAACAAGAACAGTTATTGATAGTAGTGTGAATAATTGTATTGATGACTTGTGTGAATTTAGAGGCTCTATTTGACTTTTAAGCATTAAAATGCCATCTCATTTAGGCTTTATGCTCCTGACTGTTTAAATCTAACTATGATAAAGGCTTAAGTTTTCTTAGCAACAGCAATTGAGTTCATTCTCTTTTTTGCTTCTTACATTTGTATTCATCCAGAAGTTCAAAATCGTACAGCCCTCTCTCAGAGCTCTCATAGCATTTCCAAGGTAGTCAACTGGATGTTTATCATAGTTCTGAAAAAGATCGATGGATATAGGATTTTGTCAATTACTTGTATTGTCCTCCTAAAAATATGTTTTGTTTATGTTACTTGAGCTTCCAGATGTAGGATTCAGATGTAGAATTACAGCTAAATAAGGCATACAAAAATTTGGTGTAAAAAACATACGAAACTATTTTGGGACAGGGCATTTTTATGAGCTGAATCTGTTGTTCTTGGGTATAATTATACTGACTAAAACTAGTGCTGTATCAGCCGACAATATCAAAATAAGTCAAATGACAAATATCTTCTGGATGCCATTTGAAGATGATTTGTTTCTTTATGCCACTTTTGGTTATGTGACAGAATGTGTACTCACTGAATTTCTGTGAGTACAAGTATTTATTTCTAGGCTTTTTAAACCCCAATCATTTACTTTTCAGTATATGTCAGCTTCCTCTCATGCAGAAAGATATAGGAATGGGGCTGAAATTTTACTTATGGGATTAGTCTCTCAATACAAAAAAATCAATGTACTTTTCATCCTTCTCAGTGATAACTTTTGAAATCAGCTCCAAGCAAAAAGCTTGGTATTTGCGAGACTGTTTTGTTAATTGCAGTTGAAATCATGCAAACTTGCGGCTGTGCATTTCATTTTGTAAATTTGTTTACTTCACCTGTAACCTGCACGCTAAAATATAAGCCAATTTTTATCTTGTTGCCATATGGATAATGGTTGACTCATACATGCTTCATCTGTATTGTGGTACCAGTAGGGAACGACATGTTGTGTGGAGCCTGATGAAAATTGGTCAGAGCATCACCACCAGTTCTCTCCTGTTGCCCTAAGGAGAAAACCATGCTGCAGACACAATCCTAGTAAAACTGGATTAATTTTTCCAGGATTCTATCTATGCTGGGTTTCAGGCATTGGAGAACTTAATTTTTCCTTACCTGCTTCAGAAAGTTAGCATGTTGTCCTGGAATCACTGAAAATTCCAAGCTCAATGACATTTCTTCTCTTCAAAAGCGCTGTTAGCCTTCTTAGTGTGAAAAGATCTTGTTCTCTGATCTTTTTTTTAATGCAGGTCAACGAGAGCTTGGTTTGCAATTTATCATTTATTCATCACTAATAATGCTGCCTTGCTTATGTCCAGCCTATAATCCATTGTGAAATGTCCAAATTAACACAAGCCTGCTGTTAAGATTGTCTGGCCACTTACAAATATAGTTTGTCTAGATTCAGGACAGACATCGACTCTAATCAGTATTAGCTGTATTTTGAAGTTATTACATGAAGAAAAGACATCAGCTCTTCTATCCCTCTGTCTTTTTGAGTACATAACAGAGTTGACCATGACTTATTTGTTCTTTTGCTAAATGCTGTTGCAGGTATTTCTGACCAAAGGAGACCAAAAAATTAAAATAAAATAAACTTTCTCTGCTGAGTTATTTAAATAAGGAGTCATTACTGGATTATTTGGTCAATGCATACATTCATCCACTGCAAGAAATGGGCACCTAGCTGGAATATATTTTGTGCCATACAGCAACAAGAGCATTGATGTGTTTGTATCATCCTGGCACAAAACCTTATTAGTACAGAAAGAGTTCAAGCTCCTTGTGTTGTACACCAGAAAAATTCATGTGTCAGTATCTACTGGACAGAATGTTGTGGCATCTACTGGAAAAGGTTGTGGCAACAAACATGAAAAAACCCCAATGACCAGAGCAGACCAGTCCAGCAGCAATCTAAGTCAGGTTTCCACAGATGCTGAGCTCTTTTGTAGCAGTAGTTGCTAGTGGCAAATCCTCTCAGGTGCATTTTGCTGCACAGCTGTCTGATCCTGGCCTGACTGTAGTTAGATGATCTGTATTCTTCTTTTGCCTGGACAGTGGCAAAGCTATCTGCTGAGCCCCAGAGGTGATAGCCAATGGGCCAGTTCCAGCAGTGCTACACAGAGCCCTGCAGCCCACCTTCCGTCCTGTACACAGGTGCACATAGGATATCTGTGGAATGCAAAATCAAATTATAGATCTCTGATTCAAGGCATGCAATGGTTTGGGCTCAGGATACAAGAAAGGTTATCATGCTGTAGAATGAGGGGTGAAGATGAGAGTTATGTGAGACCTGTGATCTGGCAAAATAGCCTGGCAAGATTGTGGTTCATGTGCAGTATTACAGAATGTGTGCTCATGTAGGCATAAAAATTATAGATATCAGTTCTCCCTGCAAAGTAGAAAAGGTAAAGAAAGAGAAATGTGCATGGTTATCTTAAACTCTTTGGGAAGGTGTTCATGTACTTTGGGCAAGAGAACTGTTTAAGAATCTGCTTGAAGAAGAGGGACTTAGAAACCAGAAGGTTAAACACATAGACAAGTTTAAATACCCTCAGGTACTTGTTATATGCTAATTTAGAATAATAATGCTTTAAGCAGCAAATATTCAATAGCTGATGAGACAGATCGTTTCATTGTGACGTGAATGTAATAAAAATGTTCTCTGAGAAGCTAATTGCCTGCTGGTAAATTGCTGTTTAAGTAAGACTTGCCGTTGCATGAGGATTTATAACATTCTACACCACTCCTGATTTGAAGATTCCCAGTGTACTGGGTGTGATAATGTGTTTTGCAGGTAGAGCTCTCTTCCCTTCGGGATGGTGATGTGTGTAACTCTATTGTCCTTTGAGAGGAGTCCTCCCGCAGCTGCTGCTCTCGCACTGCTCGGCAGCCTGCTGCAGATAAGGATGAGTGATGATGCCCTAGATTTTAATGGAAATTTTAGAGCCTGCACTGGTAGGGTGCAGTCTTCACCAGAGAAAAATGAGCTGACTTGCAGGCGTGAGGGGTCATCTAGAAAGATAAAGAAATCGAACATATACTCCAGCCTAGGCAAGGCGTTTTAAAGGATATTATGGAAATGAGGAAGAAGTAATTTAATTTTTATAATGTCACTCAATTTAACTTTAAGATACAGAGTCAAGGTACTGTATTTTTTGCGATGATTAAAGATTTGGGGTGTTCTTTTTGTAGGAAGTGGTGAATGTTTATGTGGTAAAGCCTGAATGTGAGAAAGAATCAAATTTGGAACAATCAGAATTATGTAGTATCTCTTCCCAAAACCACATTACAGACAAATTGAAATGTAAAACAATTATCGAATTTTATCTTGACAATAAATTTCCTTAAGAAGCCACTTTTTAAAGTTAGCTTGATCCCTAAACAGTAATATATCTTGTTTTTATGTAAAGTCTATGATACTACATTAATCATGTAGCCTTTCAGCTACAGCTCCCTTTTCAATAAAACCCCAATGCTTTTGTTCTTATTGAAACCTCAGTTGCCCATTAGATGTGAGACTTTACAATGCATCAGGTTTGCAATACTGTCAAGGTTTTTTGAAATTATGATTAATTGGGTGAATTTTTACTCCAAAACCTCATGTAAACACTTTATTTTTAATGAGGAAAGATGATGCTGTATCTCTTCTGCATAAGCACATAAAAATAAAAAGCTGGGCTGCAAATTTTCCAGATGTGCTCATCTTAGAAGGCAGGGATAGCACAGATATGGGGAAACATTTTAACTTTTCTTTCTTCCTTTTTTTTATCTAAAAACAGAAAAATTCCTACTGAGTCTTAATGTAAAAAAGTCCACTTTCAGCTAGGTTGTCTGTGTCTACACTGTGCTGTGGCTGATTTTACAGATGCTTGGTAGATTCATCTGGAGAGGTTTTAACCAAGTTTTTGTTTAATATGGATTGCAGTTACTTAGTGTAAGGAAGTCTTCCCAACCAAGTCTAGTAAATGGTGTATCACCTTTTAATTTTTTAAAATCTGGTGCCTTCTGAAACAACCATGTTCCAATGCCATAATAATAATAATAATAATAATAATAATAATAATAATAATAATTTCTCCCCCCTCCTGCTATTCTCATGTGTTCTAATTCTAATTGTCACCAGAGTGTCATCCTCTCTAGCTCCTGAGAGTTCAAAACCATAACTACTCCATTACTTAATTTGATTTTTCATGTTAAGCATAATAGATCAGCAGTGGTGCAAAGTAGTGTGCCATGCTGCCTACACAGGTTCTCCTCACTACCCCGAGTTTGTCAAGGGACTCTGTTTTCACATGGATGTTATTTCAGTAGTTAATAGGAAGTGCAAAGACAAGAAAAATTAGAGGGTATTTGACAGAAGTTGATTTGACAGAAGCGTATTCATTTTGATTCAACTCATCTGCTCTTCAATCTCAATATTAAAGTTGTGATACAGATTTCTTGTATAGTTAAAGGTATGTGGGGGGAGAAATTTTGTGTTGGGATAGAAGAGGAAAAAAAGAAGATAATTAGAACAGGCCTGCTGGCTAGTCAGAACTATTGTGGGACAGAATATTGGGGTAATACACTACACCCCAAACCTTAGTTCTTATTTTTGAAACACTTCTGTCATAATGGTAGTCTTTGGGGCTGTTTCCTGCACTGAAAATGTTAGGACAATCAAGGAGTAGAAGATTGCTTGTCTTAAAGCACTGCCTGTCTTTAAACAGCTGTGAGCAGATTTATAGGTGCCTACTAAGACACCTATATCATTCTAGACATTCTAGCCAATGCTGTTTATTGAAATTATTTTTTATACTTAACATCTAGGCTGCTTTTCAGAAAACAGCTTTATGCTGGCTCTCTAGTGAGGACTAGGAAAATGAATGGGAATGGCTCAGAGGCACCCTAGTCATAAAGAAAATCAATCAGATGCATTCCAGGGAACAATAAAAAGGGTCTCCAGGATTAAAAAAAAAAACAGGCTTAAAATTATGTACCTTGTTTTTTTCTTTAGGAAGGTGGCTAACAATATGTATCAAAATAGTTGAGTAATAGGACAAGGGACATTTTCATAGCAAATCTCAGAGGTTAAAATTGAGATAAAGGTAACCAGAAGATGCCAGCAATACAGACTCTTTTACAGTTTTAATTACCTCAGTTCAAGAAGACAATTCTGAGATGCCTTGATTTTAGAGGAACATGCATTTTAAAACTTCAGGAAAAAGATATGAATAATGGTAACACTTTACCATTCTCCTATATCTAAATACCAACACACAGTTGTGATGTAAATGTCTTGTTATATCAGTATAAACTACCTTATGTTCTGCATGCATGAGAAGAATTTTTATTAAACTCATATAAATGTACTTTTAAGTTGTTTTTATCAATAGGGAAATGTGAAAATGTAGTTAATGTTGGAAAAGACCTTTTGAAAACAGGTCAGAGAAAATAAAAACAAGCAAAGGAAAAGGTCCTAAATTTGCTATTCTGTTTTCTTAAATATGAATGAACAACATCTGTAAAGCTTTTCCTAGGCCTTCAGTGAAGAAATAACATAGCAGTGACTTTAAGCAATCCTGTTGCCTGTTGTGTTTAGGGTTTTTTGTTCTAAAGACAGTTCATGTGCTTCTAGATTATCACTGGTTAATTTCTGCAAAATGTAGTTTAAACTCCAGAACTGTACACTATTCTTTCCAACACATTGACACATTTGGTACAAACAAGTAATGCAGATGAGAGAGCAGCACAAATACTCTCACCATCTTTCCCAGGGAGCCAAACAGGACAGCAAATGTGTGAACACAAGGAGTCATGACTGTGAAAGATGCTTGCTTTTCCCCTGTGTCCCAATATTTTTGTTCCCTGCTATTTCTAGAATTTTCTCTGGAAATGGAAATCACAGTTTGTCTTTAAAGCCTGATTTATTTACATGCTATTTTCAGCTTAGCTGAAGTCCTGACAAAAAGAGATATCTCAAATCTTGGCAAGGATAAGGATCAAGAAAGTACGTGGAAAGGGTATGAACACAGGAGAATTCTTTCATGTCTTGTGACTATATTGTTCTTGCTTCCCCTGGCAAGATCCTTCTACGCTGTCTGACAGACAAAATAAAGGTATGACAGTGGAAATGAGGTGTAAAAGAGGATAATATTTGAAGACTGAAGATATAAGGGTATAATTTTATAATTTAATGTATGTTTTCAATTTTCAGCTAAAGTAAAGATAACTCATCTTCTTCGACTAGCAAATAAGCTCTTACTCATTCAGAATTTTCCAAATGCTTCAAAACCTGACACTTATTTAAACAGGAAAAACAGCTCATTCATTTTTTTTAGACTTTACTCTGAATTGCACTACAATTTACAGTGATTCAAGTAGAGGTCGAGCAGAATGTTTTTTCACCCTCGCTTTCTGGGGCCTGTAAGTGGAGAAATTACAACAGAATGTGCATTTCTGTGAGCAAAAGTTTCCTTTTGCTCCTAAAAAAATTGTATAAGTGATTTATCATCATTTCAAGTAAGAGAAGTCAGCAACATTCTTCTTGTTTTGGTATAGCTTTCTGTTTTATATTTATAGATCTGGTTTTTATGCCCTTCTCTTAGGGTTCAAAACACTTGAAACCCTTTCTTTTTGTCTGAGTTAATTTTATAATGGAAGTCAGGAACACTGAGGAAAAATAGTATTTTAAACACGATCTCAGTTTGAAGGAATTGTGTTGTCTAGTGTCTCTAGGGTGTCTTGAAGAGTGTACATTATTTACAAAAGCTGTGTTCTCATTTAAAATCTCATTGCATTATGCATGTTATCACTGACAACACTTCTGGGAAGTATCCTCCTGCCATCAGTCCTGTGTGGTTATTTACCCATACAAATAGATATCTCGATTCACCACTGAAGGAATGAATTATGTAACTTCAATCTTTGCAGATTTTCTAAGGACTAATGCATTATTTCTGACTAGTATCAGGTACTAGGATATTTTGAACAAAAAATAAAACAAACCTCCAAGCAAACAAAAAATCCTTACAGAAAAGAACAAAACCCAAAGCAAACACCAAAAAAATTTGGGTTTTGTCATGCTTTTGCTTCACATAAGTCTCTACTTCTATACCCTTCAGAAAACCATTGAGCCTAGAATAAGGAAAAGAGGGGATCTCAATCACCTGAAAGGTGTGACTAAATCATATTTTGCCTTATATTCTGTCTTGTGAGCATCCAGTTTCACAAGAAACTGGATAAAAGAAACTGTGTTTTTGTCCAGTGAGTTCAGACTCCTTTCACCTCCATTTACAGGTAGCTATTTATTTTCTTGGTAGAACTCACTGCAGCTTTCTTCCTGTCTGAGGGCTGATATTTTGTTGATAAGAAATACATCAGGAAAGTGGAGTTTGACAATAACAAGTGTCCTTAATTGGGAATTAATCAAGACAGAGTATATCTATCATGCAAAGTGAAACACCTGAGATGCTTCAAGAGTGGCTTTCATAGAAACAATTATGTGCTTAGGATATTCCCAAGTGTTTTGGCACGTACAACAACAGCAAAGAAAATCTTGGTGTAGGTTTTTTGCAATTACAACAGATTTAGTTTGCTTTTAATTATACTTTTGTTTCCTTTTTTTTTTTTTTGTCTGGTCATCTGTCTGGGATGATGCATTTTAATAAATTCATGAATTTGTACAAATTCATGAATACTTTTATGGACTGCTATTTATCTTGACTTCCTATGTGTCTATGCAAAGAAATAGTATTTACATCTCTTTGATATTGTTTGCTCTTTTCTGATATAGCAATTAGTTATAAGAAAACACTTAATTTTGCTCAAGGATATGTATATGAGAACCACAGATTTAATAGTTATGATGGTGCAAGCATTTTCAGATGGTAGCTTCATAGCAATGTTTTATTTTGAGACTGTAACTCCAGGCAGACTCAAAGTAGGTGATTACTGAAAAAAACCAAAAATCTTCCTTGCCTCTTTTGGAAAGTAGAGAGCAGAGAAGTCACAAAGAAGAGGCTGTGAACTTTAGATGAACCAGTTTTCCCCTGTGGCTCCAATAATTTAAGCCTCATGCATAAAGTGCCCCTGACTTCCCTGAGCACAGACTCCCTCCACTCCCAGTGAGCCCTCCACTCCCTGTTTTTTCCTGGCACTGCTGGACTGGGAGGACTTGGAGGGACTTTTCCGCCTGTTTTCCTGTGTGAGTGGAGCTTATGGGATTTCAGTGTCCGTTTGCAGTCTGTGATTCAAGCAGAATCCCATATGTGGTCTTCGTCCCCATGCCCAGAAAAGCTGTTTATTGGGGTGAATCCTCTGAATTCATTCTCTATCCTATGGCCTCTAGTGATTCTGCAGGAAACAGAATAGTGAAGGGGATTGTATAGCCAAACAAATATTTTTCTCTTTTATATTAACGTTAGAATTTCGTGGCCAGACTTCTGCATAACCTATGCAATCTGTAAGGTGTATTAGGTGTGCAGTATCACAGTCAAGGGAAGAAAAATACTTTTTTTGAATGTTGATATTACCATGAAACAAAATCATGTGCAGGTTAAGAAATACGTTGGTCAGAACTATGCAAAAAACTGTAAACACTTCATTCTGACCAAAATATTTGGTTGGTCAGAATATTTAAGTACAGTTAGAGCTATTAGCATTTTTAAGGGACAAAATGAGGTTTGAAGGCTGAAAAAAAACTACCTGATTTATGTTGTTTCTCCTATTTCCTACTGATTTATTAAATTATTAGTAATATCTAGCTTTATCTAACTTCTTAAGTGGAATTTTAGTGATTGATTGAAAAATTCTGTTGATCTTTTCCCTTCAGCAAAAAATCAATATATTTATTTTGAACCACAATAAATCTTTCTATATGTTAACCATTTTTCCTGCTTTGAGGGATGCTGCAATACAGAAAATAACTTTATTATTTCTGTTTAAATATTGTCTAGATATCTAGTATGGTATCAGTACTGGTGACATTTGCATCTGTTTATTCTTATTGTAATATTTTTAGTATAGATACAAAATAAGCAGACAAAATAAATTATCTATGTGGACTGGATGTTTTAAAACTTTTTTTAGGAGAGACTGCAGTGCACTAGAAGAATCCTTTTTTGTAGCAAAACTTACTTTTCACTTGAATTTTTTTTTAGGGTTTGAATTGAAGGTTTTTACCTATGTCAGTTTTTTCCTTGGGATGTACCATTATTTTGTAATCTTATTATAAAATATAATATTTTAAGTTACCTAAGATGATATTATCATTCATTAAAAAATTATTTGGAATCAGTTGTACATTTAAAGCAAAATTTAATGTTGATTGAAATATGTCTCAGCATAGAAATTAAATGTTAAATGTAAATGTAGAGATTTGTGAATAAAAACAAGGGAACTTCACAAAATTCCCTAAACAAAACTACTGGTTTTGTAAAACATTTTGGTTTTCCTACATGTAGCACCTTGCAAAAAAAAAGATTAGAATGCAGTGATCAAGTTGTCTTTATTATAATAACATTTTTACAAACTGTATTCACGCTTCATTAAAATAAGAGTTAATACAATGTAACATGAATATAGCATTGCTATATAGTTCTCATTCTCAGATGATTGTATGGATAGTGATTGGATGTCATAATAGTGAGGTGTAAATGGCAGTGGGGTAATTCTGTTTTGTCTTCTCTAGACAGGGGAAGCTGTACTTAATTACATATTGTCTACCATTAAATACTAAAGTTATAGAATTGTAGAATATCCTTAGTTGGAAGTGGAAGGGAGTCCCACTCTTGGCCCAGCAGAGGACAGCCCCAAGAATCACATCATGTGCTGGAATAGGTTTTCTGAATGTTTCAGGGTGCTGTGAGCACTGCCCTGGGGAACCTGCTCCATGCCCAGCCACCCTCTGGGGAAGAACCTTTTCCTGATATCCAACCTAACCCTCCCCTGACACAATTCAGGCCATTCCCTCGGGTCCTGTCACTGTCACCAAGAGCAGAGATCAGTGCCTGCCCCTCCTCTTCCCCCCACGAGGAAGTTGTCACTGCAGTGAGGTCTCCCCTCAGTCTCCTCCAGGCTGAACAGACCAAGGGACCTCAGCCCCTCCTCACAGGGCTTCCCCTCCAGACCCTTCTCCATCCTCACTGCCCTCCTTTGGATGCTCTCTAATAGTTTCATGTCTTTTATATATTGTGGTGCCCAAAAATACCCCCAGGGTGGGGGGAGGCTACAGCAGAGCAGAGCAGGACAATCACCACTCTACTTTTAGCAACTTGGAAGTTTGTGGATATAGTACATTCCCCATAGAAAGCAAAAAGGATTGTGATTTTTTTCTTAAGCATGACTCTTCTGTGTGCAATGTTACCTGATAGAAGTACAAGGGGTTTTTTTTCCCCCAAAGCCATTTTATTGGAATCCAGTTCAGAGTAGTACCAAGTCCCCTCATTGTCTATCACTCAGGGCAGCTGAGCTTGTTAAAAAGCATACAACTTCACACTTCTGCTTCCTAAATTTCTATGGGTCAGATGTCTAGTAAGAAATTCATAACCCTTATTAAATATTTCAGCAAAGGAAAAAAAAAAACCAAGGTTTCGGGGTCTTTTGTTTCTGTTTATAACAAATTTATGAAATAGTGACACATCTTCAGAAAGAGAAGTAACATTTCCTGAATGGCTTGTTTTCTGGGTCCTCATCCTTAGCCTGGAATTCCTCTGTTTTCAACACATATTTCTCTCAGATTTGATACAGTTATTTCAATTTCAATATAACCTCTGGTTGAAGATGTGAGAAGAGCCAAACTGAAATCAATTGCTGTCCAGCAGAGAGTATCTAATGCCTACAAAAGTTTATTTTTATTTCTAACTCTTGATGTTTTTAACCAATCTGTTTCTTTTCTAAACATGAGGATGTAGGGATGCATGTTTTTCACTGAAAGAAAACTTTATTAGAAAACATAATTGATTTGTATTTTGAAACTGTGGTGCTGTTCTGAGAAAAATGTTAAATATGCAATGAACATCAGTTCCTGAAAGTCTTACTATGTTTATACTATGAACTACTTTGAAGCAAGCTGATGAATTTAGTAATCAGAAATGAAATTATGGGAATATGTAAATCAGATATCCCTTGAGTAGCAACACTGGCATGCTTAGGAAAGCATTTGAATTAATAAAAGATCAGACCCCAATGCTATAATTACGCTCCGAAGAAGGAACAAGATGGATTCATAGGCTAAGATCCTGAGGAAAATAAAGCATAGCAGGGATAAAAAAACACCCCAGTGGTTGTTGTAGGGAGTAAAGCCAGTCTGCTTAAATTAATATGAGTCAGTTGGGACAGAAACTCTCTTCTCAGCACTAAAAGAGCAAAAGCTGCAGCTCTTAGGAATCCAGAGTTGAAGGAGAAGTGAAAGGCGAGGGAAGGTCCAGCAAGATCTAAACATGGGGAGAATGAAGAGGATGTGAGAGCTGCTGACAAGTGGTTGGTTTGTTGTCTGCCCCTTGCCACTGACGTTCTCCCACAGGTTAGTCTTGCTTGAGGCAAATGCTGCCTCAGTGGAGACAGGAGGAGCAGAAGCAGCAGGTAGACAATTAATTATGTCTGTCAGAATCCTCTGGTAAATGATTTGCTAGGGATTTTTGGGTCTGTCCTAAGTTCAGGACAGTTGACCTTCTGATGTATGATCCTTCCAGCTCTGGGCAGGGAAATAACTTTGTTGCTATGATTTGATTTCTTCCTTTTATTCTTGAAAATTGAGTATTTCTGCTGGCTTGCTTTATTTTGTTCTGGTTTTAACCTAGCTGAAATCTCAGGAAATATTTTAGTTTTGTCTCCATTATATCACTGAACCACTACCCATGGTTTGTTCCTGTTGTATTACAAGGCCATAATGCAATGTATAACAGGTAAATTGTTAAGTGGGGCTGTCCATGGCACCTAATATCATTTTACTTGCTTTGCACTTGATGCTCCTGTACAGAAGCAGTTGCAAGCCTAAACTGGTTCATCCACTTGCCTACCACAGTAATTTTCCACAACTGGGAAGCTACTTTTGTAGGCTTCATATATCTTAGGATTCATTTATTCCTTTATAACTTTCTACAATTGCAGCCAAGTCAGTGTACACTGACTAATAGCCCAAATCTTTTTGCCATTATTTTCTTACAAACAGGCAGAATGATATTAGTAGTAGGTCTTTCTATTTTTTTCTGGTATGTGACTAATTTTTTAGTTTTCACAGAATAAAAAGTATCTAGAAATGTTTCTTGTGTCTGTCAAAAATATATATTTTAAATATTAATGAAGAAGAACAAACACATGAGGATTTTTCTGGTTGAAAAAAATATATGTACAATTTTAATTTGCTTTAAAATAAAGTGAAAAATGTATGGATGAGAATTCCAACAGAGAGGGTTTAAAAATATATTTTATAAAAATATGAAACTGTATATTTTTCAAATACTTGACGGGAGAGAGATCTGCAGTAGCTTATCTTAAAGGGAGGCTATAAATGACCAATACTACAGAGTCAATATGTACAGCTTGTTCAATATTTCCAATCTGCTACTGTCATGTAATTGGTTGGGTTTTTTCTCATATCTGGAAGCACTGACAAATAACAATCTATACATTAAAAAAAAAAAAAGAGGTAATGTGTACAGCTTAAATATAATGTTTGAAAAGAAAACAGGATGCTAAGGCACATGTGTTTATTCCAGTGCTGCTGAGTTAATGAATAGAGATAACACTTTCCAGGTTCCATAGGAAAGCAAATTGAAGCTTTCCAGTTTTTGGTGCACAGAAGGTATATAGGAAATCACTTGGGTTATGCAGGGGTCTGGGTAGTTCTGTAAGAATCAGGAGAATCTGTGAAATCATAAAGGTGTTACAACTACCTGTTTTTAATTTAAAAGAAGAAAAACAAATTGGTTTAAATATGACAGAAAAAATTAAGGACTGCATTCACATTGAGTCGGATGAAAATTGCTTATTTAGCTAAAAATGTTGTTGTGGTATTAAGATAAATCCATCAGTATTACTGATAAACATGGTATCAATATAGGTCATATTCTATTCTGTGTAGAGGTAAATTAAAATTTTGTTTGACTAAGTATTGTATTCACATTTTGATGCTACATCAGTATGGAAATTAATATATTACAGTGGCATTCAGTGGTGTGTGCTGCAAAATCAGTGTGTAGGGTTTTGGACTCAGAATTGAATTTTATGTGTTTAACCTGAAGCATTGTAGTTAGCATGCAGCAGCAGTAGAGTTTTTGCAGGAAAAAAATGTCTCTTTTTCTCCCTGCAGTATTTCTAAATCAGCTCTAAAATTAAATTGAATTAATATACTAATAAGAAGCAACTGTGTAATTTGGGCTAGAAACATAAAATAGACCTCTGGTCATGCACTTTACAGATCAATACTGAAATTACTTTCATCACAATTTTGTGTCACATTAGAAGGACACAAGAAATATGAATTTAAAGGAATATGGCTCATTTTAAAAATTACATCTCGCTGGAAAAAGTGGGAAAGTGATATTCTTTTTTTATAATTATTAATCTGATGAATATCTTTATAAAACCACAAGGATTTAGTATGATTGCAAAATATCATCATTTGAAGACAATACTGTTTATCTAAATAGCTTTTAAAATTATTAAATTGCCAAGGTCAACTCTCACCTGAACCAGTAATATATGAATTTTTTCAATGCTTCTAAGCCACAGAGTGTTTTTGTACTGAGTTGGCCCTGGCTGGACACTAGTTTGCCACCAAAGCTACTCTGTCACTCCCCTCCTCAGGTGAACAGGGGGGAAGAAAATACAATGAAAGGCTCATGGGTGAAGAAAAGTACTGGGACAGATCACTCACCAGTTGCCATCATGGGCAAAACAGACTCAGCTTGAGGAAATAATTGTATTTATCACCAATTAAATCAGAGCAGGGCAATGAGAAGCAAACCCAAATCTTAGAACACCTTCCCTCCACCCCTCCCTCCTTCCTAGGCTTTTCTGCACTCCTGAGTTCTCTAAATCTCCACCTCCAGCAATAAAAGTGGATGGGGAACTGGGGCTCTGATAAGTGCATCACGTGCTGTCTTTGCTGCTCCTTCCTCCTCAGAGGGAGGACTTCCACAGCCTTTCCCTGCCCCAGGATGGGGACATTCCCACAGTGTGCATTTGGGAACAGATTGCTCCAGCATGGAGAGACAAGTGCTGCCATCAGCCTGCTCCAGCATGGGCTCCTGTCCCCATGGGCCACTGGTCCTGCCAGGACCCTGCTCCAGCACACACTTCCCACCAGGCCACAGCCTTTTTTTTGGGCATGCCCCTGCTCTGGAGTGGGATCCTCCAAGGGCTGCAGGGACACAGCTGCCCCATCCTGGTCTGCACCACGGGCTGCAGGACAATGCCAGCTCCGGCTCCTGGAGCAGCTCCTGCCCCTCCTCCTGCACTGACCTGGGCTCTGCAGGGCTGTTTCTCTCACATATTCTCACTCCTCTCTCTCAATTCAATTACACAGGATTTCATTCCCCTTCTTCACCATATTATCCCAGAGGTTCTCCCAGGAATGGCTCAGCCTTGGCCAGCAGCAGGTCCATCTTGGAGATGAACTGGAGATGAACTTGGATTTATATTTGATAGCGCACAGGTAGAAGTGGCAAGAATCTGGAATTACTGTGGTAACCTGAGGTGTGAAGTTACTAAACCATTGAAACATAGTAGATTATTGCTTTTTAAAGGCCAGCAGCATAGACTAAGGAATTTGTGTAGTAAAATAATGAAATTTCCACTTTTATGACTTGTCTTCTAAAGGACAGATATCTCCCTTTCTAGAGACAAGAGGCACAGTCAGGGGATAAAGTCTGGAAGAGATTAAAACTTTCAAATAAATCTGTAACTCTTGCTGATTTAGAAGCTTTTGTCAAAATATAAGTTGTATATCTCCATTTGTTTTGTTAAAATATACAATTGAGTGTGCATTGTACCCAACTTTCTTTATCTATACTATCAGTCATGGATACTATGAAATACATCTGGGGAAATTCTGGCCATCATGTCTTCCTAAAAAAATAGCACAAAATTGTAGAAAAAAAAGAAATAATACAGAGTGCAGGATGGAATAGTAGTTTCTTAAGGCTCTCCAACAAAACAAGTTGCATCCCAAATCAAGCAAAATGTTTATATGCTTTATAAGCTTTTTATATAAACTGTGGCTTAAGCCACAAATAACTCTATTTGTAATTTTTTTCAAAGTGAGAATGAAATCTCCTTTTTTATTTTACAGTATTTATTGTATGTTCAGAAAACAAGTCTGCAGTAATTTTCCTTTGGTTTCTCGTGTACAGCTGATACACAAAACCAGTAATACAGACAACATAAACCCAGATCTGCTTTATAGGGAGAATCTGCCCAGAGTCTACTGTCACCCCTTTCAAATGCTGTTCTTGAGCAGAGTTGGTGGTAATATTCAAGCCATTATAATTCTTATAATTTATGCTAAGAAGAAAACACTTTGCTTTAAGTTATTGTCAACTCCTTAGCAAACATTTACTTTTTTCACTGTTTTTCACCTTTTTCATCTCCATCAGCTGTTCTGAATTTCCATAATTCATAATAATAATAACACAATAACCAACAAAATGCATACCAGGCAACAAACATTTCATAGCTGTTTGTCACAAAACAGTTAGGAAACATTGTATGCTCTTTGTTGATTGTTTTAATCCTAACAAAGTGCCAGTAATGTGTCTCCAGATTAAATCACTGGGGTTTAACTGCCTAGAAAATTAATTTATTCCTTATTTCTAATAGAATATTGAACAGAGGTGCATACTCTTAATGGGTAAATTCATTCTGGTAACCAAATGCTAGCAAATTGTTTTGGGGATAGTTTTCCACCAGATGTTTCCACAGTTCTCTGATTTATATTGTCACATCTGAGTAGACACTCTTATGTCAACCTTATGGTTTTATGTGATTTAAAGCAGAAGAGAAATTTATGTAAATGACTGAAGATTAGAACATAAATGTTGAATTTAGGACTACACTTTTCTTAACGTGGTGCATAGTAACTTTAAGTGCTTTTGGATCTGTACCTTTCACTGCATGAAGGAGAGGCAATGCAATTTTTTTCTCTTAAATCATTTTGTGACCATTAATTCTTTTCTGACAGAAATTAGCTTGTCTGTGGCATTTCTTCATGTTGCTGCAGGGCTTTTCCATAACAATAAATTATTGTTAAGTACTTTTGTCTACCACAACAAAAAGAGGAAAGTATTCCCAAGATTGCTCATAGAATAGTTTCTGATTAAGTTTATCAGTAAAATGCTATTTCTGTCAATGACAAGTGGAAATGAGGTTGCAGAAAGATCCACGTGATATATGGTCAAATTAACTAAGAAATAACAAATAAAGCAAATTTGTGCCATTCAGGTACCCTCTTTTGTACATGGGTAAGGCTTCTGATGAATCTTTAACTTGCATAATATGGGAAAAGAAATCAAACTTTAAAAGAATTTACTTAAAATCCTCATCCACTCAATTTTTTTTGTGTGTATGTTTTAATTTATATTAGTAATTTATCTGAACAAAGAATTTATCTTTTTTTCATTGCTTAGTCAGTTGTCATGAGCATTGTCAAAGGCATCAGGATAAAATAAATTAGAAATGTTATGATGTAATGTATTTGCAATTGCTTAGTGAATTCTTTAATCAATTATACAAGTTACTTCTCATTGTCTACAAAAAGTGTAATCCTGGTTTCTTGGGAAAAACCAGCGTAAACTGTAATTAAATCTTCACAATATTGGTGATGGTTGATTAAGCAAATGTGTAGGATTAGTATCACAATATAGATCTTGAACAGTTAGCAAGCATCTATTAAAAAAGGCCAAAACACTACTGATGCTTTAGTTAAAAAGTCCTAAAAACCCAAAGCTCCATAACTTTTTATATTAATATACTGTTTATGCAGTAGAGGCTGAAAACTAAGGGGGGGTAACTTCAGAGTCTCAACCACATTAAATTGTCTTAAACTTTGACATTTTTATATTTACATATTTTTTTATGCAATAGATAAAACTGTATGTTATAGGATGGGATTGAACAAATTATGAGTCTTGTTAGTTTTATTTGTTCATGGCAAGTTAATGCTACGGGCAGCAGTCTAAACAAAAATGGAGCCACAGTCAGGGCTTTCAGAAGAGAATAAAATATCAGTAAGAAACCATTTTGGTGAACATATTGTTCACATTCATTTTATTATTTAGTTAAAATACCCTGAATCAACAGGGATACCTTCCTGCTTTTGAAATGTGTGAGTTACAAGATGATTCACAAAACGCCAGCCTGACCCACGTGAAGTAAAGGCATCTTTAGGTATCCTAAACTTTTCTTTACTGGACTTTGATACATGAAAGTGTCTCCAAAGTCCTTGTGCACAGTTGTGTAGAATTCTGTGCAGTGTAACTCTTAGATGTCATTAGTCTGAGCATAACTGTGGGTGCTGTTAGCAACCTGACTTCAAAGCATATATACTGATTGTCTATATCCAGAAGAAAGTTCCTTTGCCTCCTTGAATTATGCAATTTCTTAAAAATAAATGTATTGTGAAAAGAATATTTAAAAAAAAAAAAAGTTGTATAGCTTTCAAAGTAAACTTAAATGGGTAGAAACCCAAAAGCATAAGGATGGCAACTCCAAAAACACAAAGTATTTTTCTGCAGAGATTTGCAGCAAGGTTGTGAATGGGACTAGCTCTAAGATCCCCCGTAAAGCATTTTTTAGTTAATCTAAATCCACAATCTTTGGTTGCAGTTAGAAGGCAATCCAAAGGACTGATAAGCAGAGGGTTAAAAAAAAAAAAAAAAAAAAAAAAAAGAAAAAAAAAAAACAAAANNAAAAAAAGGAAGAAATAAAATGACAATGCACAATAGAATCCCTGAAAAATTCAAATGAGAATAATAAAAGGAAAAGAAGCATGGAAAGGAAGTTAGATGAGAGGGAAGACAGATGTATTTTACTGTTAGGTATTCCCTTAGAAAGGCTGAGGGAATTGGGATTGTTCAGCCTGGAGAAGAGAAGGCTCCAGAGTGCCCTTATTTTGGCTTTTCTGTACATGAAGGGAACTTACAAGAGAGCTGGAGAGGGATTTTTTTCAACATTATATAGTGATAGGACATGGGGGGATGGTTTCAAACTCAGAATAGGTTGAGATTGGATATTAGAAAGAAATTTTATACCATGAGGGTGGTGAGGCACTGGAACAGGCTGCCCAGAGAAGCTGTGGATGATTTGTCCCTGGAAGATTTCAAGGCCAGTTTGGATGGGGCTTTGAGCAACTTGGTCTAGGGCAGGGTGTCACTATCCATGGCAAGGGGTTGGAATTAGTTGATCTTTAAGGTCACTTCCAGTCAAAACCTTGCCATGATTCATTATATTATTGTACTCTCTCCTTTTGGGGGGATTCCTACCTCATATTTAGGGTATAAACTGAAAGCTCTTGCCAAGTTGGTACTAGGAATGCCTGCAGATCTAGGGTGTCTTAGACCTTTACTTTCCTTAGAAAAGCATCACACAATATAGTCAGAAAGTATTTCCTAAAGGATAATGGTGTTACAAACAATTTCATCAACTTAGCCACAAGCAGCTCTGATTTGCTTAATAATTATCTTAAGAATTGCTTTACAAGCTTTATTACAATATGGCAATATTAATGCAGAAACCTGTGAGTGTTTGGAGGCACAAATGAAATAGTGCTCTACATACACATGGAGACGTTAGTAGTAATGCTGGAAGTGTCGAGTTAACTCCTTTGAGAACTTACCTTTCCACTTTTTCCTTTTTTTCCTAATTTCCTTTTTTTCTTATGTTGGATTTAACATATGTCATAAAGCAGCAGCTCTTGTGTTGTCATTACACTATTGTTTCAAAAAGTAAAAATGAAAACTAAATTTAACACCAGTAGTGAACCAGGCCAGGGTTTTCAGGCTGATTGTGGGCAAGTCCCCTGCTCTTGAGATTCTGTAATTTAGAGAAGTGTATTCATAGATAACAAGTAATTTCTACAAATTCTGCTTCTAAAACCTCCAGAGTTCCAGAAGTAGAATTTCCCTTCTTTTTTCTTGCTTTGATCTGCTATTCCAAATGAATGGACCTCTGCATGTAAGTAGAAGCTTTGTTCTGAGTTATTTTTTCAGTAAGTAGTATGGATCTTAACTTCACACAGGTGCTTGCAGTAACACAAAGGTCTCAAGTGCCTTGCTGGAAATAAGCCACTTACTCTAATATATTTTTTTCTCAAACCATACATTGTTATGATTTATCCATGTAATGCTGCCTACTGCTCACTGCAAAGGCTCTAGTGTTAAAATCAATGTGAAATACTGTGAATATGTGCAAAAACTGGGTACTCATTTTAAGCTGGGCACTACCAAAAGAGAAGCATGTAGTGGAAAGACCAAATCAGACTTGCAAGAGTAGATGATATTTGCATTTAGACAAACAACCTAGCCATTGCTGCTATTTATTTCTAACAGTGAAATCATGTGCCTGAAAATAATAGTCAAAAGTTGGGCCAGGTATTATTGTATTAATGCGCATAGCAGAAAGAAAATATTATACCTCAAAGTAAGAGGGTTTTATGTGTTTATTCTGGCTCTTAGAAAATCTTACAGTTTCTGCTACAAAGGTATCTTAAAAACTTTACACGTTCCACAGGCAAAGCAAAGTGTGCTGGGACACTCTGGGGCAGCAGGGTGCTCGAGGCAACGTGACTGGACTGTCACATAGCTCGTAAGGACCCTGCAGAAAAACATTTCTCATCCTATCAAAACATAATAAAACAGGAGGCAGATTACTGCCACGTTATGCTCATCACAGCTATTTCTTATTCTGAAACTGTGGGGCTTCAAAATAGTTTGGAAAAAAAATCCCAATGCATCAGCTGAACAGCTTTTACTGAGAGGAATCTGAGGAATAATTTGGGGATGGGGTGTGTGTGTGTCCTGTGGCAACCTAAAAGAAACTATAAGAAAACCAAACAGAAAGTTTAGTAAAATTAAGCTAAATCTCAACAGTGCAAACTTCTGCTTTAGCTGTGGCTCCTTGTCCAGGACTGTGGGTAAACACCACAGCAACCTGCTGGCACTGACCCTGCCCCAGGCTCTGCTCATGGTGTTCAAGCTGTCCCTGTAAAATCTGTGCAAAAGCTGAGACAGAGCATTCAACTGACTCAATGCAATTTAATGAATTAGTAGCTGGCAACTAATTTGATCATGTTTGAGCAAGTAAACTTCCAGAGTGGTTCAGTTTGTGAACTTCGATCATAACCTCATGACCAAATATATATATTAAAAAAAGCATGAGTAGTTATGTTCATCTTTTATATTCCTGGAAAGTTGTATCCTGCCAGTTTTAACTGTTTCATGAACAAATTTTATTTAATGTTAATATGCAGGTTTACTGTTTTGCTCTGCAATTTATGCTATGCATTTAGAAATAGAAAGCAAACATATGGTTTTGTTCTGGAGTATGATATAGTGAAGTATTTGGTTTCCTCCAGAAAAACTAGATTCAGCAATTTACTTGAAAGACTTTGTATGTAGATAGGATTCAGACACAATTCCTGAGGTTGTGAAAATCTGTCGTAAGTATGAATATCACAGTGTGGATTGTTGATGTTATTTCAGTTCCTGCTTATTTTAGCAGTAAACCATTGAAAATTATTTTACACATTTTTATTTATACATTCTGAGGAATTCAAGGGAAAATATTCATGCTCCACTGATGACTAAAAATATGAAAATATTGATTATTTATAAATATGAACTTGCTTCAGCTGGCATACAGTGTTACAATCTAATCTACAGATTCAGAATTGTGTTGTTTTTAAACATGAGGTAAGGTAGCTGCAGGAATACTGTAAGAAAAATTATTTTATTTTATCATAAAAGATGTAGAAAAATGTATCCCAATGCATTTAGTAAAACTTGAGAATGGCTGATATTGGTTATCTTTTGGTAGTTTTTAATTCTGTGTGTGAGTAGAAACACTGCAATACTTTTTCTTAGAAGTGTAGCTCCCCCTAGTCCTTTTAAAAAAAAATTTAAAAACCCAAAAAAACAAAAAAAACCACCAACAAACACCAAATTCCAAACCAAACCTAAACAACAACAACAAAACCGACCTCTCCCCCTGCAAAAAAAACCCAAAGCAAGACCAAAAACCAAGCAAAGAAACAATCAAAACCAAACCAAAAACCACATGAGTTATTAGGCTTCTCACAATCAGAGAAAAAGGTGTTCTTTAATGGAATCAGAAGTTTTACATTGTCTACTTTCCTGACATTGTTTATTTGAGCTTATAGCTAATAGGAACTTCTCACATTTTGTAGTTTAAATCTTACAATGCTTTGTAGACTCTTAAATGTGGTATATCCCTTTGGGTGTGTAGAAGTACATTTGTTCACAAGTGTTACTTATTAATTGATGTGCAGGATATCACTGTAATGCTCTCTAGTAGACAGCAATACAGGAGGGGATTAAAGGCAGAGATGTACTGAAAGGTACTTGCTACAAAATGAAGAGATCTCTTTATGTCTACTCATCTTGGATTTTTCATTTGGAATTCAGAGGAGAGCAAAACCTTTCACCTCTTTCCACCTGGCCAGTATGTGATGAAGCATTTTTTTCATGCTGAACTTCCTTATGAAAATGTGAATGTGTTGGGTATTTTGCAGGAGCTTCAGGATGGCATTGGGCAGCAGCAAACTGTTGTCAGAACATTGAATGCAACGGGTGAAGAGATTATTGAGCAGTCATCAACAGCAGATGCCAAGGTGCTGAAGGAACAACTGGAGAGTTTAAATAACCGGTGGAAGGAGATCTGCAGACAGTTGGTAGAGAAAAAAAAGAGGTAGGTTAAAAGAGGGTAAAAATATTGTGAAATTATTTTTAGTTACTTTAGATTTGATTCTGGCTTGAAATTTCAAAGAAGAACTCAACCTCTGGAGTTTTCAAGTATAAAAGGAATTATCAGTAATTAAATTTTACATCCTATATAAATTGTTCATACACTATAATTTGTTTAATTCTTTTCTCCCTGCTCCTGTCAGTGATCACCACTCCCATCCATACTCCATATTTTTATCTTTTAACTCCTAATGTTGAAAAGAACCAAAGAAGCATTAATAGCCACTCAATTTTAAGTAGAACAGTACAGAATTTACAACTGGTTTATAATCTTTCTGTTTGATTGCATGTCATTAAAGCACATCTCTGTAATACTAATAATACATTGGTTGATTTAAAAAGGTAATCCTAATCTAGTTCATCTATCAAAATCAATGCCATTAACATCTACATTTCATAGGCTAGATTAAAAAATGGATTTATCAATTTAATAGTCTTTACAATCACTTTTAGATAAATTTGTTTTTCTCATACAGTCACAGAAAGCTAGTGTTTGAGTTACAGATAATACAAAAATAGTTTTTATACCTCTAGAAAGAGAATTCTCAATGTAAAAAAAAAATGTTGCTGTTAAGATAGGTTTTATTAAAGAGCATATTCTTAACCTAGATGTTAGGCCTAACTGGATATGCCATTCTGCTTTAAAATACAGTAGAAAATACAGGTAGAGCTTTCTTCATGCATGTGTTTTTTAAATCCCAGAATATTCCTTATAGAGATACATTAATGAGTGCTGGAGATGTACTGGAAAAACTGGCAGTGTGCAACAAATTTTTTTACTTCTGATGTATCATTTTTTGTTCAGAACCATGGGGGTGAAAAAGCTGTGAAAATGTTTGCTAGCGTCGTAAAGGAGTGTCCTGAAGGGTTATTACTGACCCTAATAATGATTAAACTTTCACTTGGAATATGTTTTCAGTTGTTGGAACAGGCTGCACAAGGAAGTGATTCAGTCACCATAGAGTCACAGAATGGTGAGGTTGGAAAGGAGCTTAAAAGTCATTGAGCTCCAACCTCCCTGGCATAGACAGTGAACCTTCTACTAGGTCAGATTTCTCAGAGCCTCATCCAGCCTGGCTTTGAAAACTTCAAGTGATTTGAACTCCACAATCTCTCTGGACAACTTGTATCAGTGCCTCACAATTTAGAAGCAAATACTTTCTTCTTAATATGTAATCTAAACACTCTTTTATCTTAAGGCAATTCTTCCTCGTCCTATCATTAGATGCCCTTGGGAAAAATCCCTTTAAGCCCTCCTGTAATTCCCCTTTAGGTCTGAGGAGTGCTATAAGGTTTCCCAGTGGTAATTAAAAGACATGTGGATGTGTCACTCAGAGCCATGGTTTAGGGATGGGAGTTCATAGCTGGGTTCATAGCTGGACTCCATGATCCTGAAGGTCTTTTCTAACCTAAATGATTCTGTGTTAAAAGAAGGAGATGCAACAAGTAATCTACAACTGTCAGAAGCTTCAGGGATGCTTTAAATAATGATTTCTGCTGTATTTCCAGGTGTTGATGATACTGTTATTTGTTACACAAGGGAGGCCTTGGCCTTTATTTGTCACGTAAAAAGCCATTCTTTTGTACATTGGAAACCCATCTGTGTTTCCCAGCATTAACTTGTTATGTAAGTGCAAACACTTACAAAACAACAACATATCATTTTAGCAGCCCTGTAATCTGCTTTGGCAGCACAGAAGAAAGAGATTGGTGGTTGAGCTTTGTCTGGGGATATAAAATATGTTCCTGTTCTGGTTAAGATTGTTATTGTTCATACCTTCATTTACCAGTAGAAATGTCTAACTGGATGTTCTTTTGGCTCAATGCAGTGTTAGAATATTACGTGAAATTTCTTGGCACATTCTACATTTTAAAGAGGCCTAGGATTTGTTAAGTGGGAATAATCCAGTTATGTTCCCTAGATGAAGGTTCTTAAATAAACACTTGCACATGCATTCCTCCTTTTGTTCTGTTTAGTATGTTGATTGGTTTGTTTTTCTCTAGAATGACAGCCTGTGTAATTTAGAGGAAAATGATTGCAGAGACCTCAGTGAACTTTGCATGAATAATGGCATTGCACCAGGAGGAATACAGATAGTGTTGTGTTAAACTGATAGAAATGTTCCTGGTGTACTTTAGGGACACTCATGTGCATCAGGATGCTTCTATTCACCTCCCAGTCTTCTTGGCTCTGTCAGAGCCAGGGAATGCTTTTTGCTCCCAGGTCTTGGAAACACATCCTACCCTAACTTCTGCCACCACACATGTGGTGTTTTGTTTTGTTTTGTTTTGTTTTCTTCTTTTTACTCTTCTAGAGTGGATTTTCAAAGGAAAGAAACCTAGCTGTTAGGAAAAAGTGTTGAGTTCTAAGTGGGTCTCAATTATTGATGAACCTGGACATGAAAAGACCACACAGGCTTATCAGCTGCACAGACTTTAAATAGCTATGGTGTCAAGGACTTGCATAACTATTATGCTTTGACATCTTTTAGTTTTTCATTATTTGTCCTAATTTCGTTTGAGGCACAGTCAGAGTCTCTCTTTTTAAGACTTGAAACCCATGTTATCCAAAATGCTTTAATTTATCCTTAAGATCAAAACATGAGGCAAACAAAAGTTGAAGGAAGTGCCCTCTCCTTACAGTCCAAACAGCTAATATAGTCATGGCATTGCCCAATGCATGTGTTGGTGCCGTCAAATTTATTTAAGTATATCAGTAGAATATAAATTACAATAAATATGGGTCAATTAACATATTTTGATTTCTCTTAGACTATTAAAAAAAAAGCACCTACAAAGTCAGAATGCTTATATTGAGACTCACATAAGATTTAATAGTTCTTTTCTTTTTGTCTTTGTTTCCTAAAAATTAAATGTTCATAGTTAAAAGAATGTTATTATTATGAAGGGGATTCTAAGATTTTTTTCAAGTCAATTTTGAGAATGGGAAAATAGAAGGAACATTTTAAAACCAAATTGAATGAAGGTGATGCTGAAGGGAGAACAGACTGGATATAATGCATTTTCATATAATAATTTCAAAGAAAAATAAAATAGACATTAACATTTAGAACATTCTGCAAATCAGAAAAGAAAACTGGCTCTAAACTTTTAATAGGTTTTAAGTTTTATTCTTTGCAGTTAATATATTAACTACATTAACTACATTAACTCAGCTTTAAAGTAAATTCTCAGTAGATCAGATTAGTGATCAACTGAAATTTTCTTTCCTATTACATTTTTTTGCTCAGCAGATCTCAAGATAAAGTGGCAAGAAATTAGCAATTGACTGGATTCCAGAAACAAAATCTGTTAGTGATTTCAGATTCAAGTGTAATGCTGTTAAGCTTTATTTGGCATGGAAACTTTCTATATTGTAAGCTCTGTTTTTTGCTATTTGCTTACCCAAATGAAAGAAATTGATTTTGATAATCCTGCACAGTTTTACATAAATCTTTGAACTTTTATGTGGGGCATTGGTAGTCCATCCTAGATGTATTTTTCAAGCTGAATTCAAAGATCAGTAGGGGCCGAGGGGAGGAAGGAAGCAATTACAGGAGTAACATAAAGGGATACAGCTATTTTTAGAAGGTGAATGAGTGTGAGAAATTTGTTGGAGACATGAGGTGTATAGTGACATTTCCAAGAATGCTGGTGACGTTATGCCTCAGGTAGTCAAAGGCTGACTAGATAGTGGGGACTCCAAAACTGAGCAGATGGGCAAGAAGTGGCTGATGATCTCAATCAGGAACAAATGTGAGGCAAGGAATATTTCAGACAAACAGACTACCCCATACTTAAATGATGCTGAGCTTATTACAGCTCTAGAAAGCGACCCTGACCTTATTGCTGAAAGTGCTTACAACCACAAGATGGGTGGCAGCAAAAGAAAAAGCCAGTGTTTTAGGTTGCATCAGTAAGGGTATTACAAACAAAAAAAATTGCTGTTTTGGTGATATCAAACATTGTGGTGTACTCATGTCAGTTACTGTGTGCAGATCTCTGTGCATGTCAAAGGATATAAAGGGCACACAGAAAGTGTTCATGGGGGGAGGCAGATGAAATGAGCCAAGGTTTGGAGTGGCTGCACTGTGAGGGGAGACTAAGAAGGCGGGGATCTTCAATCTGGAGAGAAATCTCAGGAGGGTGATGACTGAGATCTAGAAAGTTGAACTGATGGGTAAACTGAAAGTGGAACAAAAGGTTACTGACCTAATTCCTCAGTACCTAGAAGGAAAGATTACTTGTTGGAAATGTAAGAGATGGTAAAATGGGTTTAAGGTTTCCATTATGGTTTCTGTATGTCTGAGATGTGCTGGCCACAGAAGGTTATGGAGGAAAATATCACAACTCAGCCCTATGGAATTCTTAACCGAGTGTCTGTGCATCCTGGGAGAGTACGAGGTGAATGGAGTAAAGAAAATTGCTGATTTTCTGTGTTCTCCTCATCCACCATCTCCTGTTCCCAATGCTGATGGCTCTCTGTTGGGCTTCCCTGAAACACTCAGGCATTTTTCATGTTCTGGTGTATTGGTTATATTTTGGGGAGGAGAGCACAAATTCTCCAAAATTGCTTTGTCAGTTTTCCTGAAGTTGTATGGTTGAATAGTCTACTATTTATTTACAATAACATCACTGCATTGATAAAGACCCTATAAGTTCAAAATATTTCCTGTAACCACCATGAACCCCATGGTTTCAAGCTGACTTGAAAAGGGAAGATTTAAACAAGATATAATTCAAAAAGTTTTACCGTGTTATTCAGTTTACGTAAATAATTTGGAATAAATATTAAACTACCTGAATAATAAGAACTGTAAACCAGATCAAAACCATTATATTCTATAAATTACTGAAACTGATCATAGATTCACTAGATGCTAACATTAATCTCAGTGATAGACTGACAGTTTTAATAAATAAGAATTATTTGGACCTCAAAAGCTCAACCTAATTAAAAACAGACAAGAAAACAAACTAAATCTCAAAACAATTTAAGGAATTTGTACTGCTCTTCAGTAAAAAGGAGCTGCTTTTCAGTTTTGAAAGGTCAAATGCTGATCCCAGGCAAAGCACAGATTTAAAATTGACTTTGAATCTCCTTTCTTTGGTGCTGAAGATCAAGAGGTTATGCTTGAGTTATGTTTGCGTAGGATGTTATCTTCCACTTGCCTTTATCTAAGAGTTTCAAAGCTGTAGAAGTTTAAATTCAGTGTTTAAAGTTTCTGTATCTTGCAGTCTAATCCATCCTGCTAAGAATTAGATGAGAATGTAATTTTAGCACATCTAGTCATTTTATCTTACTGAAAACTTCGAAATAGACCAGACAGTTGAATAAAGTGGAACTTGATTGAAAGTTTGATACACTGGTAGTTAGTAAATTGGGAATTTAATTGAGTTTTTGTTAACATTTTGCTACAAAAGATGTGTTTTGGAAAAGTTGGAATTTGTACTCCAGTACAGCGTGACTCTGAAACAGAGACCACAGGAAGCCACAAAGGCCCTTTGAATAGATGCTACTAAGCCCAGACAAAAGAGGGGAAATACAAAGTGTCTGTGTCTCCCTCTTCATACTCCAGCAATCATTTTGAATACTGAATCTTCTAAACTGCACCAACAGAAGTTTTCTCTGCCTTTTCATCCCCTGAGACGCATCAGGCCACATCATGCTGTGTCTGCTCTGAGACATGCCACTGGGACATCTGAGTTTTGGAAGATTTAGGGATGTGGTGGCTTGTCATTAGGGCCACAGCATGCAGCAAGCACCAGGGCTGTGGCTGCAGCTTGGTGCTGCTATTTCTGGAACACGTGGGCCAGGCAGGGATAGCCAAGGGAATGTACACAGGAGGAGAATTTTACATTTCACATAGGAGCTTGAGAAGGGGATGGCTCATAAATGAGGCTCTTGAAAAACTTGTAACACTAATGCTGGTTGGCCTTTTTTTTTTTCACTTTTGCTAAAACTTTCTTGTGTAATTTTTGAAAACAGATGCCCAGGAAATAGATTTCTTCAATGTTTCAGAAGTAATCAGTTTGGGGTTTTTTATTCATCACGATCTGACATTTGTTAAAATTGGGTTCAGCTGAATGGAAGAGAATTTTTCATTATTTTAGCTGCAAATACATTTACACTTTTAATGAGTTTGAACTTGCAGACTGCCTGTTCAGATCTCTACCCAAGCGGATTTGAATTATGGAAAGAATGACAGAACAAAGGTTGTTTACCAAAATACATCCAAGTACTTTCCTGAATACAAAAATACAAGCTTTCTATTTAGTCTAAGTATAAATTAATTGTTATAAAGTCAGTATATTTCTAATATTTATACAATATCTTTACTAAGGTATTCTTTTTCTTCCATAACACACTAGCTGCAAGTGATTGTTTTCCTTTACTTGAACACAGCGTATTGAAGGCTGTGATTAGCTTCTAGTTGCAATTTAAAAACGGTTTAGGATGAAGAGATTTTATGATAGTTATGTCAATAAAATATATTTTTTCTTTCCAGAATATAGTTAGCTACATATTGAATTTTTATGAATTTTCTTTTTTTGACTGTTCAGATTTCTTATAATGAATCACTAGAAAAGAATTACTGGCATAAATTTGTATTGTGTTTCCAAATAGTTCCGCTAAACTTCTTACTGTTTAGTATTTACATCTAAATACATTTTCTAAAGCTTATGTGCTATTTTAATTTCACTTATTTAAAGTTCCTTACCCTAATGAAGCATATTTATCCATTCTTTAGAGAAAGAATGAAAATTTAATTTTTTTTTGGTAAATACTGTCTCTAAATTTTTGTTACCATTTTGGTGGCCTTTTATATTCTCAGTAGCAGCTACTAAACACATTAATTCCTAATTTTAGAAACACAATAAATGCAGAATTGACAACTGAATGTTAAAAAGTGACAAGGCACCAAAATATTGGACTTAGAGATAGGAATGTGAGTCACAAGTGCAGATCTGTCCTACTCCTGGGATTGTATATTTTATTTCTCTAGCTGACACCTCCCAAATAAATCCAATATCACTTATGTGGTTACAAACTCTAAACATCTGATGTGTTTCAGTATTTACAGGTTGCTATGGTATTGCTATCACATTGTTGACTATGGATAAAATATTTGAGCTGCAATATATATTTCACGTGGTTTATTGACACTGCACATGAAAATACAAGCTTACAAATAATAGTTTGAAAAAATAAAATCTTTCCATGGTCTTTTGTGGACTAACATAAGAATTTGTTATTGATTCAGTTTAATAATGGTGGGAAAACGAATCCCTAATCTATCAATTATCATATACACAAAATACAATTAGGAAAAATAATGAATTTACTACTTAGTATTAAAAACTGAATATTGATACATTTGCTTCCGAGAGTATAACTTATGTAAGATTCTATAAAAAGATGTGCATTCAGAGTAGTTGATGAAGGAACCCTATGAATTTAGAAATACAAGCAGAAATCTGCTATGTTTTACTATAGAAAATGCAAAGTAATGTGCCTAAGAACAGCAGTTGTGTAGAAAACAAAAAGTTGCACATGGAATTCTGTGCTTCTCTGCTATGGTTTGAGAATTTTCCATCAGTCAAAATGGGTTATATTTCAGGGTTAATGAAAAATCTTTTGCCAGCAGAGAAGGAGCTTAAAAGCTTTTTTGGGAACTTAGGTTGGTTTGTAAGGATAAGGCACTAGTATATAACAGCTTGAAGACCTGTGCTGGAGATGAATCTGCTTGGCTCCATAGGGCCAGCTGCTGGAATTCCTCACTCACCTGCTTCTCCAGCATTCCCAACTGTTTTCCCTTGCTCTGTCCATGTCTGAGTCTGCTGGTGGCTCATGTTCCTTACTCCAGCTTCTTTAGGTTTGGATTTGAAAGCCCATCGTCCCTAAATAACAATTAAATGTTAATTTTTCATTGCCACCATGAATTTAAACACCTAGAAATTACATGTCTCTGTTGTTCCAAAGGTAATTATGGTGACAGAAATCAGTTTGTTCGAAAGGTGTAATCAGTCATTGAGTTAAAACTTTTAATTCCATTAACTGGTTCAGCTAACAGAGTGCTTTGCTTTGGTGTCTTGCATAATATGACACTTGTCTTGCAGGATCTTATTTATAATAGAAGTAACGTTCTAGCAGGTCAAGAAGAGATGGTAAAGTAAAGTATAAGGTGCACCTGCATGTCCTGTTAATGTCCTTGCAATGAACCTTTAAATTCCTTTACTGTATGTTGCTCCTGAACTGGAAGAAGCAGATCTATGGAATTTTTTTTTTCTGAACTCTGAAACCCTTCAGTGCATGCACACACCCATATATGAAATATGTGTATATATATACATATATATGTATGTATGTATATAATGTATATATTATATATATGTGTGTGTATATTATATATATTTTTATATGTGTGTATATATATATGTGTGTAAAACACCTCTGAAAGAATTCCTGGAAAGTGTTAGGTTAAAAAACATCCTTATCCTACTGATGAGTATTTAAATTAGCCATCAAAGTAAAAAACTCTTTCCTTCACAACTAGGAAAACTTTCAATATTTCAAGAGTTACAGCTCAATTCATAAGGGGGATAAAACTGACAGTGTATCTAAGATGAAAAAGGAATCTTGCCAATTGCTATCTCTTCTAGGAGAAAAGAAATCTTTTTGATTTCTCATTCAAAATACCATGCAGCTCAATAATTTTGCTCTTGGGTGCATTGAGTTGAATGCTGCGCCTTTTCTGTGCCAGAATTAACGTATTTAAACTTGGCTCTTTCTCAGGTTTATCCTCAGAGTACCATCACATAATGATTCCACTGAGCTATGCACTTCACAAATGAGTAGAAGTGAGAGGAAACCAGAAAAATGGAAGCTGTTGCTGAGAGCTTGGGTTCTGGAGTACTTGGTCAGGTTGAAAGACAGAGGTTTTATTATGTGGTTTATGGTATAACAGTGGATGCCTGTTTCCCAGATTTTCATAACTATGGGTGTAAAATAGGTGCTGTAAAGTTGGTTCTTTTTTGCACGATCTGTGCAACCAAATGGTAAATCTGTGTGTATTGGAAAGGTCCAGAATTTCTGTCTGCACAACAGTACTCCATAAGAGATCCAGAGTTGTAATAAATAGATATATTACTACAAGAAATATTCCTATATCTAGGAGCATCAGCATTTTTTGTTTATATTAGTCACATTTCCAGAAATCCTGGGCAAATGGCAATTCATGAAAATATTCATGCATGATTCCATTAGAAAATCTACTACAAAACCGAGAAAGTAGGGCTGTTAATTATTTTACTGTTTATGGTGTCCATTTTTTCATGTATTTGTCTATATAAATGTGTATATGTGCATATGCTTAAGGGCATAACCGTAATTTACATATAAGTGTAAATAGTTTTGGAGGATTTTATTGTTTTCACAGTAATTTTAATCTCTTACTTTTTCCTCTAAAGAACAATTTGGCACCAGTGGCTTATATTTGTTTAATCGGTAGGCAGATACTCCAGAGTAACTTGTTTCTGATCTTAAGAACAAACAAAAAAAGCAAACAAAAAAACCAGTGTTGGGCTCATATGTCTAGTAAATATTAAGATGTAGTGTTTTAAGAACAAAAAAAAAATCTGCTGATTTATTCTGCATCTAAACCATGAACTTGATCTAGAACTATATCGACGCCCTATTCAGAGCAGCACAAATTTGCCAAACATTTCAGTTTATATATAAATTACAACCAGCATTTTCATACTCTAAGTGTAGTTATGAATATTGACTTTTATTTGTTGAAAACATACTTTCTCTTTGGTAAAGGAGGCTGAGGGGAGATCTTATCACTCTCTACAGCTCCCTGAAATAAAATTGTAGTGAGGTGAGGGTTGGTCCCTTCCCCCCAGAGACAAAGGATAGGACAACAGAGAATGGCATCAAGTTGAATCAAGGGAGGTTTAGGCTGGATATTGTAAAACCCACTCCTGAAGGCAGGGTAACTGAGCTTCTTGTTTGTAGTAGATCCCTTCAGGCAGATTAGAGTGAAAAGTCTCAATGACCAATTATCTGTGTGTACATGGCAGGTTTGCTTTAGAACAATCTGATTGCAGTGGGAAGGATGTTTGTAGCCATTTTGGTTATTATCTGTGGAAACGAAACAATATAGAAGTGTAAAGATATCACTTAAGAAAATGTATAAGGAAAAGAAAAAAAAAGAAAGGATAAGAGTAGGTAGTGAAGAGGAAAGAAAGAAATGCCCAGGTGACAAGATTTGATTGTTGCAATTTCGATGCCCATTGTTAAAAGTGATGATCTCAGTCTGGATCCATTGGGGCTGAGGGAAGCCTGCATAACATAAAGCTCAATATGTTTGTGTTCAGGTGGGAATGCCCAGGGACCTCCCCTGGAGAGGGGGCAGTTAAACTCTCTCTGCTACAACACTTGGGATCATGCACAGTCCTCTGGTGGAAGGCTCCAGAAATGAGTCTGAGGGCAGTTTGGGCATTTTTGATTGTTTATGACATCTTCTAAAACGGGACAGCTGCCTGTCACACCAGTGTAGTTGGGCCAGTTATGCCCCATCAGAAGGGATGAACACCTTCAGGCCTTTGTGTGAGTGTGAATGTCCCAATACTACCTGAGCCAGTTGTGTGTCAGAGGAAATTGGCATAATAAAAATATTATCCCACCTTGCAGGATCTAATTTTCATTGTTTAATTTTGATAAGTATTTAATCTTTCATCTTTCCATACAGGTAATTCTCAGTGTGTGAATAAGTTTGGTGGATAAATTACAAGTTTTATACAAATCATAATTTTTCTCCTTTTAGAAAGGTCCACTCCAAATGTTAATCCCAAGCATTCACATTCTACCAACGCTCTTCCCTGCTGCTCTTGAAAATTTTTGCCTGTATCTCTTGATAATTTCAGAATCTTTTGCACAAAAGTTCACATCTCAGTATATTTATATAGTCATAGTGAAAATGAGCAGATGAGTTGTAGATGGAGAGAAATGAAGAGTAGACATCTAAAGTTAGGTGTCATGAATCTCATCTTATTCCTACTTAGTGACTGAGAACCTTAACTACTTTTTGTGAATCTTAAGACCAAACTATATGGCACCTACTGAAATATCTTGTTTAATATGTCCAAATGAGTCTGTGTCATGTTTTACAGGTTCAGTTTGGTAACGCCTGATGCTAGAATTGTTAGTTGTCAGCACTGAGCTTCCTTGCCATTACTTCAAACAGAATTTTAGTCTGAATAATTAGTTGCTCTATTTCTGGTGTGCTTGTTTGCTACCTGCCATATGTAATTTGGAAGCTGAATTTAATGGTGTTATAAATTATGCCTCGATCTTTTCTTTTAAAATACATTTAATGCCATGTTAAAAGAGCTTTGGTGTTTGATATTTTTGATATGAAGAAATCTGTGTCCCACTTATAAAAATAATTAGTATAAATTCTAAGAATTAACTATCTTCAGTATGGATAAGCACTTCAATTTAAAAATAAATTTATAGAAACATTAATTTCACATTTTTATTGCAGGATAGAGGAAGAAAAGAATATTTTATCAGAATTTCAAGAGGATTTGAACAAGTTGATTTTATGGTTAGAGGAAGCAGACAGAGTTATTTGTATTCCCCTTGAACAAGGGAATGAAGATCAGTTGAGAGACTGCCTGAGCAAAGTAAAGGTATTGTAAGCTCTATTATCAATATTTTCTTACTTTACCAATTCTTCATTGAAGAAAATTAAAAGCTACTTTGCAAAATGGTTTCTGACCTCAAACACAACATTCATATAACTTTTTTAGACAAATCAAAGCTGGGAATTTCAAAACCCAGGTACAAATATATATTGATCATACCAAAACCAGAAGAGTAATGGAAAATTTACTGAAAGAAAAATATCCTGAAACTAAGAAATTAATTGTTATCTTTTTCATCCTCATTTCTTAATTCAGAACATGACTGGTTTATATGTATAGCATTTCTCTATAGGTGTCTTGTTAACATTTTATAGCTTCTCACTTATTAAATGGTATTCAGTATTTCACAAGAGGATCCAGAACTGCATGCATAATTATAAATGTCAACTCATTAAAATTTCACTGCAACATTTTCTACACTAAACATCTAGGTGACTTATTTTTTAGAATACTTTAAAAAACCCCATAAGAATATTAAATATTTGTTTTTAAGGGCTGGAATATTTTCATGAATATGTTAGAGTTTGATACTGCTGATAAATATATTCAACAGAAGTTTCTGTGTTTAGTTTTTGAAATGTGTTCAGTAGAATAACTATTTCTAATGACTTGTACAATAATAAATTAAACTGTAATTGGAAAACACATATTACTTATAGAATATATGCCTAAAGGTTTTTCTTTCCTCCCTTGAGGGTAAGGACCTAGTTATCCTATTTGTAAATCCAAGTTGAACAAATTCAGCTAATGATGAATAGAACATTAATGAATGTGAAGAAAATTTGTCATTTTGTTCTATCCTTCTCACAACAAACTTAAAAAAAAAAAACCAAAACCAAAAAACCCTAAAGGATTATTTAGTAAAAATCTATCTTCAAGTTTCTTTTTAAGTAAAAATAGGATAAATATCGTATCAGGAAATGGAGACTCAACCATGTGGTGAGCTTGTCCTTCTGTTTAACAGAAGATGCCACTGAGTTGGTCAGGGAATTTGTGAGGCTCTGTTGTTGATGATATCACATCCAAGGTAAATAAATTCTTTTAATGGGTGTTAGATGCATCCTACAGTTTGCAGAAATGATGAAGTGTTTAAAGACTAAATATATTGCTCGAAACTAGGGAGGCTTCACTCTTCACATACACAAATATTTCCTATATGATATTCCTAAGGGATATATAATACACAATTAAAGGTGTTAGCATCTGTTATTTGTATCTTGTTTTTACAGACCACTTTCTTTTGGAGCTGCACGAAAGAGAATACATCCTAATGGAGCAAAGAATAATGCACTACCTTGCAGCTCATTTCATACTTACCTGCTTTTGTTAATAATCAAGAACAAACAAGGGAAAACCCCAGAACAATAAAACCCTTGAAGCAACATTAACCTTACTTTATAATTAAGTTAACTTGACAATATAAGTTTTCAGTAACAACATATATTTGAGAAATGGTACATCTTGATGCTGCCTTGCATTTCCTTTTTGCTTTCCTTTTTTTTTTCTTTTTCCTTTTTTTTTTTTTTTTTTTTTGTTACGAAATCATTTTTATTTNNCATGAACATTCTTAATTAAGAGGTTAAACTGGAGTGGAGGGCTTTTCACCACATACCATCTGGGTGGCTGTTCACAGTCTGGATGATACTAAAACACTTCACCAGAGTGCTTGCTCCATATCATAATTCAAGATTATTAAAACTGATATACATGAAGTATTGAGTATCCAGGTCTGGAATTTATAATGTAATTGTGATTAATATCCTTGATTAATATCCTGAGAAACCCTGTATTTTGTCATGTAGAATTCTCTTTCAACTTGATTGACCAATGCAGGCTCTTTGGGGTTTTTTTTTCAGCCTTCTACATTCAGAAAGCAACAGTTATTTTGTCTTGAATTGAGTTTATTCCTTTGGCTGATACACAAATCAATAAGGGCCAAGATAAGAGAGCTGAAAATCCTACCACAGTTCATCTTAACTGCTGTATTTGTCTGTTCCAGTTAAGAGTTGGAGAGCTGCTGCACCACAAGGGAATACTGAAACGATTAAATGAAACTGGAGGAATAGCACTTGGAAGTGCATCACTGAACCCAGACAGAAAACATAAGCTTGAGAGTACACTGAAGGAGGCTAACCAGCGTTTGTTAAAGGTTAGACATATTACTGATATAACCTTGATATAAAATTTTAATCTGCAGTGAATATCTGCATTATATATTTTCTGGTATGTATAATTTTTCTCTGTATGAAGAGACATTTGTGTGCATAATGAACCTGAGGAAGAAAAATGGGTACAATACACTGCTGTGAGAAACAGTGATAGCAAACCAAGACCATTAGAGACTGGAGTGATGATGTTGCCTTAAAATATACTTCCTAAATTACAGTTCTTCTACTTAAGGGTGGAATGCACAGCATCATTTTTGTAGCCTTTTGCTTTTGCTGGAACAGCAAATATTCCAGCCTTTGTGACTCAGGTGTGTGAGAGGCAAATGTTTGATTTTCTTTATGGAAACACTTCCCAAATCTCTCCTGTTCCAAATCCCAAGGTGAACACTGCGACCACTGTTTCACCTTCTGCCACACTTCTTCCAACCTTGAGCATTCACTTCTGGTTTTTGTGTAGCAAAGTACCAAATATTTTACCTTCTGGGATTTCCATACTAATAGAAGGAAGTAAGGGAGGACTTTGTTCTGTTTTATTGCTGAAATAGCATATTTTTGTGTTGAAAACTGGTCAAAATGAGTAGCAAATCTGGTAAAGAGAGGTAGACAATTTGAGTGTTTTCATGGTAGAAATGATGGAAAGCATTCTCCAGAGGACTACCACCCAAGGTATGGATTAGCCTGCTTGGAAACCATCAAGGTAGAATCAGCTGAAGGATTTCTGTTGAGACTGATTGCCAAGTCAGAGTCAGGGACCTTAACCTGAGGTATCTGTTAAAGTTACAAGGATGCTGGGGTAAAAAAGAATAATTCATTGTGTTTAGCTCTGTTGGGGGGAAAATGTGAGAAAATAATCTTCTGCGTACCATACTGAAAAGGCAAGGAAGAGTTTTTGGTCAAGAATAAAACATCCTGGGATTTTTGTTACCATTTCCATGAATACAATTGAATTTCAAGCACAGACATTCTGGCAAAGTTCAGAATATTAGCTAATGACTCGGGCAAATGTGGATAACAAATATTGATCACATTCACAAACTCCAGGTTGGACACATAAATCATTATTTCAGTGGTTGCACAGAAGTTTTTTTTCTCTATAAATGGGCTTCTGAAATCAATGTATATAGAATAATTCAGTACACTTTGAGATCAAAACTGTTGTATACTGTCTGAAGGAAGCATGTACATAGCTGAATTCAGGGACTGTGTTAATACCTAAGCTGTGATTTTAAAAAGACAGCATTAGCTTTCAGGAAAAAACTTTCCCTTTAGTCAGATCACATAAATATATTTTAAGAAAATCTGCAATTTGTCACTGAACAAAGTAGCATTTTACTGATTAGTCATATACCTAAAAACTTGGAATTTTCATTTTCTGCTGGGCTGATGCAAAAATGTTTCAGGTCTCCTGTCACATCAGAGCAACCATGAATGTTGCTGAAAGTACTTAGTTTTGGGTGAAGTATGTGAGACAAAAACTACTGCTTAGTAAATCATTACAATTTACTGAATTTTTATAATTTTATGTCTCCTAGATCTAATCTGTCTGGCAAGATAATTATTCTTGGAATTTATTACTTGAAAAATTTCATTTACTACTAAAAGAGTATAAACCAAGGAAAGTAATCTTCCATTTGAGATCATTACATAACCACATCATTTTATTTCTATTATCTACCCATGGAGATATATAAAACTGAGTTCTCACTGTCCTTTGGTCTCTGAATGTAAAGAATCTGGAAAATGCAGTGGTTTGGTTTTCTTGTGTGTTTTTGTCCTTTTTTTTTTTTAATGAACAGAAATCGAATTACAATTTGAATTACAGAATTTGAAAATTACAATACTCAAATCCATACATCTTCTCTGCAGGTGCTCTCTTTCTCAGGTTTTCTGTTTTCTCTGTGACCTTAACAGATGTAGAAAACAAAACATAGCATAAAGTTAGACACTTATTTTGGGATTAGGTAAGATTTTCATAATGATACTGAAAGGAAAAATAATTATTTTTTCATTTGCATGTTTTTTACTGTTACTCATTATTTGTGTAGGAAACCTCAACTATTTGTTTCACTTTCTGCCCTGAAAATCTAGGATCTGAATTAAAACTCAAAATCATAGAAAGAAACTCTGCGAGCCTGACAGAGGAACTTAATGTTCTCTTTGTTCAGCTGTAGGTATGGATATGTAAGCTCTGGAAAAACCCCACAGATATTTACTCTGAGCCAAAGCTCACAGGATGGGCACTTTTATATCAGGCAAACTTCTTAGGTCACCTGAGGATGGTTCTGTAGTCATAGTTTTGATGAGATATATTTTTTGTGTTACTCAAAGCACAGTAGACAAACATCATCACACAGAGATTTCTCTGGGGCTTTTCTGTCTCTCTACCCCCTCTTAAGAGTGTAACCTATACTTTAATCCTTTGTTTCAAACTGTATGTTTTGTTTTCTGGCATCTTTGCTAGAAATGAACATGTAACAATCTGCTGCTTATGATTATCTCATTTTGCAGGATACCATTTTCAAGATACGAAACATACATGACAGTTACATAAATAATGTTGGATAAGTCCTTATCTGGTATACACTAGACTAATTTTGCTTACTTCAGAGAAGCTGGGAAAATTTACACCTGCTGAGAATGTAACCAAATATCTCCTAAAGTTATCACAAATTTTTGTTTTGCCTTGATCTGCCAAGCAGGGGAATAGGGGACAACATCTGTGAGTCTTAACCTTCAAGGTGACATATTTGAAATAAGTCATGTTCAAACCTTCTTCACAGTCACAGAAACTGTTGCCCTACAGCAATAGAAATAACCTAGAAAAGAAACTTAGTACGAAGGGAATTGCAGTCACATAAAAGTATCTTTTTAGCTTTTGCTTCAGAATTGTCTTTGCTTTTGGGTGTTTATAACACGTGCTGGTGACCTTGAGAGTAGATATGCAAAGAGTTTTCCTTCCTTTGGATAGTAATAATTTTAACACCACATTTCTTTATATAAATTTATTAAATAGTGATTCTAATAGTCTGTTACCTAATACAGTATAGTTTAAGCAGAGAATGAAGATTAAAGCCCACATTGGAAAGGAGTGACTTTTAAATTCTATCCTGATTTTATTTATTGTACCCTCTCCAAAGCCAGTATTTCTTGTAAAAATGAAAATAACACTATCTTTGTGAAGTCTTAATATTATGAAAAATGAAGAGTTTTATGACCATTTTTATGTTTTCACATCATGAATTTTTCATTTATTTTCAAAGCTTAAAGTATCTTCTGCTGTGATAGCCAAGTAAGGTAACCACCTAGTGCTTCAAAGCATACAAAAGGGTACTCAGCCCTGGAGTTTGTGATGAATTCAGTTCTTGTCATATACCACCTGCCATGGCATGTAACAGATCAGTAATGGGTTTCTTACCTTTTACTGTGCAGTAAATGGATTGATAGATTAGGTCTGAGACCAGTGAACCATGGAATCAGAGGTTTGCTGGAAGGAGTTTATTACTCTTTAATATTATTCTTGGTCTGGTGTCAGCCAAGAGCGATGAGCTAAATTATCTGAAAGTAAGCTGGATGCCAAAATCAGCATTCTCCTCATTTATCCACCTTAGTCTTCACAACATCTACTCTATGTATTATGAAGGTTATTATAAGTGCCTGATGGAGACATTTTGTTTTGCTGCCTTTTAATTTGTCTACTAGTATTAGTTCTAATTACTAGACACTGAAGAGACTATTTCACTGTTTATTGCCACAGCAAATCAATTTGTTGTGCTGTGTGGACAAGATAAAAATTAGAGTGGAGTGACATGGCTATAATTTGTGAACATTTTCTGTACCACCAGAACAGGCATAGGTTGTCTTAGCTTGGCTGATCAAGTGTAGAGAAAAACAGATGGGCCCAAAAGTGCAGAAACACAAAGTTGTAACAAGGTTATAGTTCATGTATTATAACTTGCCTTGAGTAGAAATTATTCATAGATTACCTGCAATGACATAAAATTTCCAGCATGTCAGTGCAACTTAATTCGAGCTCACAACTGGAACTACTGCAATTGCTACTGTTGTTATTTGTGGTATGGAGGGGAAAATATGTTGGAAAATGAATGCTACAGTTTGATTTCTGTTCTTTCAATTTGAAATAAGAATAGTATAACTGGCATTTTGGGGATCAGAAGGTTGACATTTTCCTAAATTTACTTTCATTTAATGAGTGACCTGATTCCATTAAATATAATAAAGTCTTTGGTTATGATAAATTTCCTGTTATGCTAAAATTCCTAAATTTCCTATGACAGTTTGTCATAGATGGTTAATTATGAGTAGTCCACATACATGTTATCATCAGCCATACACAAAAATGACCTCACTTATAGCAAAAAGAAATTTGATGTTAATGTTCTTTGGAGAAACATGGGAATGTCACAGGCTCTAAGAAACAAGTATATATAGGCTCTTTTTTTTTTAATTTGCATATTTCTAGCAGCTAGTATCAATTAAAATTTTAAAAGCTAAGCAAAGAGAAATATTTATAAAACACAGTCAAGTCATGCAGGGATAAAAAGTCTGTATTACTCATAGAGGCCATAAAAACAGGATTAAATACATGTATGTGTGTATATATAAAATATATCTCATACTATCTTACCAACCATCTTAAAATTCCTTATTATTCTTGTTTGCCATACACATCCAGAATATATTAATCATATATTTAAGAAATCATGCAAAGTACTTTGAATATAAGAAGTACTAATTTTCAATACATATGTGCTGACAGCTACATTGAGTTAATATTGATGCAGAATTACTAGATATCAAATAAGTAACCAGGCAAATCCTTGCACATTTTTTTACAACAAAGTTCTGTGCATCTGAGAGAGATTCCACTTGTAATGAACAATGCTCAGATACTACTGCATACCAATCAATTGCAACAGCTTGGGTTTTCTAAAACTTCAGTTCCAAGACAGACACTGCCATTGTCTGTCAGGTTTTTCATCCATCTCTATTAAGGAAGACCACAGGGGCTTAAACTCAATGTTTTACTCTTTGCTGTTTACAAGATAAAGATTATCCTTTAATTATATAGACCTGTCTGTATAGTTACAGGCCTATGTAATTAAAATTCCCACAAATGCAATAGTCTAAAATAAACTTTTCCTCAACCCTGGATATACAGACAGACTGAGGAATGGGCTGCTGGAAAGCAGCACTGTGGCAATGGACCTGGGGGTCCTGGTTGATGAAAGGTGAATGTGAGCCAGCAGTGCCCTGGCAGCCAGGAGGGCCAAGCGTGTCCTGGGGGCATCAGGGACAGCATGGCCAGCTGGGCAAGGGAGGGGATTGTCCTGTTCTGCTCTGCTCTGGGGCAGCCTCACCTCCAGTGCTGGGGGCAGTTTTGGGCACCAGGAATTAAAAAGACATGAAACTATTAGAGAGCATCCAAAGGAGGGCAACAAAGATGGTGAAGGGTCTGGAGGTGAAGCCGTGTGAGGAGCAGCTGAGGTCCCTTGGTCTGTTCAGCCTGGAGAAAAGGAGACTGAGGGGAGACCTCACTGCAGTGACAACTTCTTTGTGAATCCTGATGGTGTCCTGATGATCCTTTTCTCCTGGGCTTCTCAGTGGTGATAGTCCCGCAAAACTGAGTTCAATGGATCAATATATGTTCAGGCCAGGTGGGAATGCTCAGGTACCTCCCCCAGGGGAGAAGTTTGACAGTGTCTCTCACAACAAATCGGATCTGTTGCATCACTTTGCCTCACCTGCAGTCCTCTGGTGCAAGGCCTTAGGCATGAATCTGAGGGGTGCTTTGGGGGTCTTTGGTGGTTTATGACACCTCCTCAGCTGCCTCTGACATGAATGTCCCATGTATGTGGCCTTCTTGTGGTGGGGGGTTTTACAACTAAGCCAGTTTGTGTAAGGGAAGACAGAGTCTTGTCACACACCCAAAAACTCTCGTCCTCCCACCCCAAACCCATCCAGAGCTGATTCTTTGCACAACTGCTGAGTTTGGCTTTCTTTGTGGATATATTTTGCTCCCCCCAGCCTTGTTTACTTCTCCCTAGACCTGAGATAATTGGACAATAGTACCACCTTTATCTTACCTCAGGCTCCCATCAGTGGCTTTGCTCACAGTCCAGTTCCCATCAGAAGCACATTCATGTGGGCAGTGGGATTTGGTGGTCGCAGTTTCTCTATACAATTTTGCCATAATGTGAGAAATCCTAAGTTCCAGCCTTTCACCACTGCAGTCCCTCACAGAACTGTGTGTATCCTGAGGGATATATATGTTGCTTTCTGCTGTAAACCAGGGAAAGGACATTTAGGGCATATTACATTTTTTAAAAAATAATTTTCCTGTCAGAATATCCTTCATTAAGAATTACTGAAAGAACTAGACTCTAAAGCCTTTGTGGCTGGTTTTGGATTTTAGGAACTGAGTATGAAAAAAAGATAAAGAAAATAAAAGAAATTCCTGGACTAGATTATTTAGCAGAGATTTAAGGTGAAGGGACTTGTGCTCAAAAATGTCCTTGACAAAGGAGAATTGCTGAGTGAAGAGCAGAATGAATGACAATTAGTTACAAGTATTACATATAAAAATACAGATATTCAGAAGACTGTGATGTACATGATCATATTACCATGGAAGAAAAACAAAGCAAATCTTTAGGATGGGGGAATATGTTTGTTTGCTTTTTAAAAATCTAGACAGCCAGATGAAGCAGAAAATTTTTGGGGCATTGCATTTTTGGACTGCTTTAGTTTTCTGCATTCATGGGAGAAAAAAGGTTTTTTAATAAAAATGAAAGTTGAAAATATTCCATTGAGAAGTTTTTTAAAAAAAACTAGACCAAATAAGCACCTGCCAAGGTCAGGTCCTGGGAGCCTCGCAAGGAAACATGAAATGGTAGATACAAAGCTAATAAAATTCTTCTATATTTAGCAAATAAAATCTTCTATACATATTTTTAGTAGCCCGCTTTAATCCTCCTCTAATAATAAAATCTTTGCTCCAACTTTGTCAGAGACACTATGGCTCATAAATATTCATGAGTTTAAAGGAATTACATAGATTTTGTTTTAAAGTCAATATTGAGTTTGCTAATGCAAATGGCTCAGTTAATTAACTAAATGGCATCCTAAACTGAACTCATATGAAACTCTTTCATACAGTGATTGTTTTTCATGAAGAAATGATGCATATAAATCAACTTTTCCCTCTTCCATTTTAAATCGTTCTTTAGTACATGCTCTAGGGATGGTGATTTTGAGCAGATCAAACTTTCTGAACAGTGGCTGTAAGAATTTCTGTTTCATGTAATCATCTTACAGGGCTATGGAAGTGTCACTTACGATTTATCAATCAGTCTGGATTGAAGTTTGCATTTAATAGTTGTTATGACTTCAGTTATTTCTTTATCATCCAACTCTTCTCTTGGATGATATCAAACCTGCTTTCAGTCCAGTTATGCTCTGGGCTGATTGCAGTGTAGTCAGTCACTGTCTTTTCTTTTCCTAATATTTGCATTTTTTTCAGAAATGGAATGGTAAAGAAGAAACTCTTGCTTGATTTACATTTAGTAAGCAAAGAAATTCATATGGAAGGCTTCCTCAATTCTTCATACAGAATACTTCATTTTTCTCTATGCAAGCAATTCTGATTTTTTTTAAACCTGACACTATCAGTTATCCTATATTTGAAGCCTATTTTTGTGAAGTGCTTTGTATATCTAATTGACCCTCCCAAGGGGGGCATACAAAAATAACACTTTTGAAAGCCTTCACAGATATCCCACAATATATTTTTGCTCATGTTTATGGCAGTTTATCTTGTTATGCATATCAGGATTACCTAAATTTTAATCCACACTCAGATTCCTCAAAATAAGGTCCATTTATATGTGCTGTCCTCTTAGAGTTTGGTGAGGCAGATAGCAAGAGAAAGGGGTACTTTAGTACAGCAGGAAAGACACTGACATATTTTCACTGCTGTTAAAATGTTGGCATTGGGATTTCTTTGCTCTCCACCTACCACTAAGAAAATTCTTCATATTCTTTTTTGAAAAATTACATGTTGGAGACGTGCATGTCCTCATCTATATTCTCAAACAGCTGGGTAAAAACTGCATTGTTTTCTCTTTGTTCATTTCAGGTAAACAGGGAAAGAGGTTGATTTGTGAGAGAGAAGTGATGTTTGAAATCAGGAATCAGTCACTCAAAATATAATAAGTAAAAGTCATTTCAGTGGCTTTCCTTTTATTTATAGTGATGCCTTACTAATAATATAACTCATACAGTTAATTCATTTGCAATAACATTTGTGACTCCTGCAAAACTATTCCTCAATATTTGATATTTCTTACTTACTGTCTCTACCTATTAGTTTCAACTTTTCGTTTTGAGCATTGTTCTTGAGTTAAAAGATTGAGCTGTAACTCTGCAACCATTATTTTAATTGATATTGCTTTGATTGAATCTGCTTTCTGGATATTCATAAGAATAAAACAGAATGGGCAAACAGAATATGGTTTTACATCAGGTGACACACTCTAAAAAAATCCTTCCTCCCTTTATACCTGTTACCATAAGAACTGATAATGCTTTCCATCAGCAGAGCTCTGATTCTTCCCATAGTGCATGCACACAACTGTGTGCAGCCTGAAAAAATAACTATCTAAAGCTCAAGTGAGAAATAGCAGTGGAAAATTGGAGCAAGGGAAATGATCAAGGAGATCTAAACTGCCAAGATGAGCATAGGTAAGGTGTTGCACCAAAGTAATCAGATTGGGGTAGGGATAGAATCAGAACAGTGCTGTGTTGTTCAGGCTACTTGTGGGGGAAAATCATGCAAGACATCAAGTTCAGATGGGACAGAAGCAAGCAGTGCAAGTAATTTTAACACTAATAAGGAGAAGAAATTAAAATACTTAGATGAAGACCTAGGTTTTGAAAGTATGCGATTATTTAAATTTCAGATATTCTCATGTTTTAAGAGATGTTACCTTTCTTGGCAATTTTTTGCGGATTTTTTTTTTTGTGTTTTAATAAAAAGAGCAAAATTTATTATAAGTAAAATTTAATATGTGGAAAATGGTCTGATAGTTTCACGTTAGAATAAAATTTAACACTGTGAACACCAGTGTCGGTAAAATTAAGCTCTTCTTCTGTTTCACCATTTAGAGCTTAAATCTTTTCCATTTTTCTGTCGCTAAGCTTCCAATTAATCTTACTTAATTAGCACTTGAACTAAAGCACAGAATTTTAGATGTATCACATGCTTTGAGATTAATGTTTTGACATGTAACATTGAAATTATATAGTCCTTTGGTGTTGAACTCAGATTTGTTTTCTTTGAAAATTTAATCCATACTTTTGGTATTTCCCCTTGCAAATTTATTTTTCGTCTTTGGTTGCAGACCAAGGTGTATTGTCGATGTTGATCTACTGTGAAATAAGGCAAAGTCGAAAATGTTTAATTTGTGCTGAAAGGGGTAACCCAGATTTTTAGAAAGATGTTCCAACTGAAGTTCTTTTATTCAATTCATTTTATTATTTGCACCCTGTCTTCCTTGCCAGCCTGTAGCACTGCTTCATCAGGCCTGTGTCAGTCCCAGGCAGACCCTGGGGAAAGCATTTCATGTTTACCCTGTTTTCACTCTGCTGCAGGTGTTGCTTTATGGCCACTGCTCCTATTTGCTGTCACTCTTAGAAAAGAACTTCAGCCATCATCTGATAAAACTTAGCAGTCTTTCTTAAATAGGGGGGAAAGACATAAGATACTAAAGGGAATGAAAGTAATAAGCACTGGATAGTTACCCCAAGACAGCAAGTGAATAAAAGGAGGATGGGGCCCAAAGCAAAAACATAAAAGAGAGGATTGAAGTGGGACACTAGCTGCTGCTCATTCCTCCCTGGAGGCATCCGAGAACTTCTACAAACTCATTCAGAAAGCCCAGAAACAGCAGCTGCGGGACTGTTGTAGCTCCCACCAGCATTGGAATCCCACCTCAGGGGTGCATCTCCTGGAGTCGTGAAGAGCAGGCTGGAAGGGCTGTGAGTAAAACAGCAGGGAAGATTCTGGAGGGCCCCATCTCCACGTGTACTCCTCTGCCACAGAAAGGGCATAAATCCGAGCAGCCAGTCATCATGTCCATGTCCATTACTCCATGGAGGTTTTCCAATTTATGCTTCTGGTGAGCTGCAGAATTAGCTCAGGAAACAAGCTGTCCCCCAAGAGACAGGCAGCTACAGTACCTCGGCTTGATAGGCAGACTTGTAATTACCTTAAACTCATCAGGCTCTAATTTGATTAGCCAGCTTGACGGCTTTATGCCAGAGTTTACAAAAAAACCCAAACAAACCACAATGAGCTGGCAAATGAAATCCCTGAAAACCAGAATCTAAGGCTCTGATTCCCGCACAATGGCATGTGACACATTACTTGGATTTTACAAGGAATTGCCTTGTTAAACATTTATCTGAAGCCCTAACCTGAGTAGGTAAAAGTTTTTTATTTTTTTACCGTTGTTCTTTTTATCTCTGTGGCAAAATTAGATTACACTACCATAGATAATTAATTGATTCATATTGACATAGATTTCTTTATTTTTTTATATTAAAAATTTTATAGTCCTATATTTGAGGTATAGTTTTAGAGCAGGAGACAATTTGTAAGAAGAGGCTGCATTTATTTAAATTACAGTTTACCTCTCATCATAGGTGGGATAAAAAAATGTTTTGAAAACAGTGGCTGAAGTACAGCGTGTCACCAGAACTTAATCATTCATTTTCTGCTGTTCTGGATGGAATATGGCTTAGGATGTAATTGGTTACTTCCCCCTTTCTCTTCCTCTCCCCAAAACCTTGACAAATTTTTCGTTCTTTCTCCTGTATTACACCCAAAATACTTAATTAATCTTGATGGGAAGCAGATTAATTTAAATTTCAGGTCTTCAGAAGTCAGCTTGGATTTTTATCTGCCTATGACTACCTATTTGCTTTGAGTTGTATTTCTTTGGAACTTATTTACATTAATATTAAAGCTAGTAAACATTAGAGATTAACATTCAAAAGTTGTAAGAAAGATGAAACCAATCTTGTATGAAATTAGGCCAAGGTCTGCATAAATTTTGAGTTAACACATAAGGGAAATGAATGCATTTTTAATTGTTTTCTTTCTTTTCTGGGGCCATTCTGCAAAAGCAGATTTTTAGACTATATTTTAAAAGATTAGGAAGATAGTAAATGTAATTTGCTTCATGGATCAGTCTTTAATGAATAGGATGTTATGAAGTGTCTATAACAAACAATGGAGGTAATGTAATATATGGTAAATCAAATTCTTGAATTACAAATACCCCTTGCATACAGTCTAAAAAAAATCACATGCAGGGATTATGTAGAGGGATTATTTTAGTATCCACAAATCAATATTCTTACACCAAGTTTTTAAAGAAAGGTACATGTCATGAGGAAGTTGTGTTCCTTGCATTCTCCCAGCAGGTGGTGGTTCAGTTTTAGTATCACCCATTGCTTACATGGCTCTGAGTTTGGATTTATTCTCTTCTGAAAAATTTCAGGAATTAGAAGTACAGGGCACTAATACTTCTGTAGCCAGGCAATATGATAGCAATGCTACCATTAATGCTGCTTAACTTTACAGGGAATGTATTTTATATCGTGTGTCTCAGAAATCTCATGTTTTTCCACTTTTAAGAGGGCCACTTTGGTAAAAAATATGCTTAAAAAATGAACATTAAAAAACCTTACTTTTCATGATATGGACAACTAACCATGTTTCTTGGCTGATTTTACTGATGAACCACTATTGTTCTTTATCTGCCCATGCCTTATATTTCCTGGGGTTTTTTTTGGTTTTGTTTTTTTTTTTTCCTTTGGTTTGGTTTTTTTTGTTTGTTTGTTTGTTCTGTTTTTTCTTGTTGTTGTTGTTTTTTTAAAGTACAGATGGTTTCTCCCCTAGTCTATGTTTGCAATGTTGTAACATCGTGACACCTCACCTCTCTAGCTGTAGAAAACAGTTTGAAAAGAACAGCATGGAGCTTTGGGTTGGCTTATTTATTGCCAGCCTGTTCCTACATTTACTCCAAGTGCTTCAGAGATAGATTTGAACTGTGCCATTCACTGATTCTTAATTTCTAGTATTGCTGGCATAGAAGAATGTTCTTAAAAATCTGACTGCTTTGAATGCAAATCAGAGAACCAAGTTGCCTGATCTGAATTGATGATACATTTCTTCATTATTTTTCTTCCCTGTGTGCATCTGCATATGCACATATGGATCCAATTGCCAACTCTAGAAACCTTATAAGAAAACACATGCTTATAAATATCTACATTTAAGGTGTCAAGAAAGGTTACCTATAATTCTAATGATCAATTTCGTGTTTTCAATTTTTTTCCTGATTAAAAATTGAGCTTTAAAACAATTTAGTAGACTGAAACAACATTTTTTTTTTTAATAAAAATACTGAAAAGCCTGATGACAAGGTTTGATTTTTTTTTTTTAAATTTTATTTTAGGTTTTTGTATGCCTGTTTTGGTTTTTTGCTGGGTTTTTGGGACAGACTGTGTTTCAACTGAATTGCAAGATGCCTGCCATAATAATCTGATTGTTGGGTCTACTTTCTCTTTCACTTCTTCAAGTATATAAAACTTGTATTTTAACATTTTATATAAATGCATAGCTTTAAATTGTTTTGCAGTTTGTTTGTGTTTTTTTCTCTAAAACAATGGCTTCTGGTATTTTTTCAGGTGTCCAAAGATCTTCCAGAAAAACAAAAAGAAATAGAGATTCTGCTAAAGGATTTTGTTGAACTTGATCAACAACTAAATCAGGTGATACTGTGGGTAACGCCTGTCAAGAACCAGCTAGAGCTTTACAACAAAGTGGGTCAGCCAGGAGCCTTTGATATTAAGGTAAATTTTCCTTCATTTAAAAAAAGCATTGGAGTACTTAGTGGTCAAAAATTCAGTTGCAGAATCAGGTGTATAGTGTTTATTAATGATGTAACTTTTGAGTCAGCAACAGTTCCCAGAAGTTCAAAGCTCTATGAATTAAGGAAACCTTTTATTCTTTTCTGCTGACCAGTTTCTATTGAGAGGGCAGATTAGAACTAATGGTTCCAAGATGCCATGTTATTTTTGCCTTATTATTTTTGACATATTATTTTTGCCACATTATTTCCATTAAACAATAGCCCCAAAAGTCAATGCATCAAATTTTAATATAAAGTGAACTAAAATTCATCATATCAGTGTTGAACCATTAAAGCTATTTCATTAAAGCTATTATGACCACATGAAAATTAGAATTTTTAGGACCATAATGCAATTCTGATATTGCAAGGTAAGATATTTAACTGCACAGGTAATGTTCCAGAATCAATAAAAGAGACTATCTAATAACTGTGAGAAAAATATTTGTAATCTGATCTTTGATATATATTTAAGTATGAAAAAGATGCCTGGATATGGGTTAAATGAGGCCAGAGGAATTCAGACTGAAAAATGCAGAATCAACTGGCCTGCTGGGTGTACACTTAGATCTTTTGGCCTTGCATTTTATCTGTGCACACATGGTCCTCAAATAAACTGAGGAAATATTTAAAGTACTATAGTTAATCAAAATCTCTGAGGTTATAGTTTATATTATAGTTATATATATACATATATATATATATATATATATATAAGCTCTGTATCTTGTTCACATAGGTAAAGATTAAACAGAAGACACTGAGTTTTGCTTTGTATCAATTTGATGGTGCAATTTTTAGTGGAAAATGAAAAAAAATTAAATATTCACAACTTTTCTTTTCTCGCAAGAAAGGGAATAATCTTTCCTGCTCCTGAAGATGTATGGTTTTGCAGAGCATGTTTATGAAGTTTACTTCAACTTATTTTCTGCTAAGGAACTGGTTTCATGCCCAAACACTTTTTAAGCCATACAATCACTTTGTATAAAACATTGAATCTCAAGTCCTGTTGCAGTCCTATAATTGACAGAATGAGTTCAGCAATGGCATTTGTTCCCTTTTTAAAGGATAAAATTAGTGTAGCTTTTTGCAAATGTCATTATATGTACTGAATGATTGATGGAATTTTGGTTTCAAGAAAACTACGGGTCCTTATCTCCTGTAGTTTACCAAAAATTTTTAGGTGATTCAAATGTTTTTCTATTTTTTTCCTGTATTTCTACAATGATTCCACCATTAAATTTTATATAAAATGAAAACAGGGCTAAATTTCAACAAATTATAGGACTATTGTTTGCCATACTTATTGTGAGTGAAATGTTCTACTTGGCTCTTCCATCTTGTGATGATGTGACTAGAATATTCCTGAAAAATGGTTGAAAGAACATGAAAAATAAGTTTAAAAAAAAAAAAATCAAAAATCGGTAGTCCTGAAATGGAGGGATGAAGTCATGTATGTCCTGAGAGGTGGGGGGACAAAGAGCTGCAAAGAAACTCAAATACCCTTTCTCTCTGTGAAAGACTCCACCATATTTCTTTCACAGAAAAATTTACATCACTTTCCTGTAAAGTTTGACCAGTTTTGATTGTAGATCACTTAGTTGTGATTACAAGGACTTTAAGGATTATAAGGACTACCACTATTATAAGGACTGTAATAATATGAAGTGTATTTGTTTCTTATCTGCATGTTATCTATGTGGATTGCTTTTAAAAGACAGAGATTTAACTTCTTTAAGATGTTAAATTAGGTTTATCCAGACTGTAGGTTTCTTTTGACAGAGAGAAACTTTAACATTTAAGGCACTTTATTAATTATCTCTGAAAGCAGATTATATCCTCAGAACGTTTTCTCTAAGATTTAGCAGATTAAGACCATTAATAATTCCAAGACACGTTAAGAATGAGTAGACATAATTTAGGAAAGCAGCCTATTCTTGACAGTGTTCAATTTTACACTCAACTTCAAACATTCAGACCCATGCTAACATGCTGTCTGTCCTACAGTGGGTCAAGCCTGGACATACAGACCCTCTCAAATAGTTGTTGAAATGTCTATATTTATGTGTATTTTTAAATTGCTATCCTAATTACAATTTAAATTAATTTAAATTGCTACGGCTAATGTGTACCTTTAAAAAAATAAGGATGCGTATCCTACCTATGGAAAGGATGTGTCTTTTGCTCTGGTATTCCCAGATGCTGTATAAATATTCAGCATTTATTCTACAACCATTTTAATGCCTTCACCAATATCCGAAGAACACTGAAGTATCTCCCATAGGATTTCATAACTCCTTTTCTCAGAAACAAGAGTGGTGCTTATGATCACCTAGCAGAATGAAAAGCATAGTGATAATATTCTTAGGAAAGAGACTGGATGCAAAATTTTACAAATAATCTTTTTGGACATTCTAAAAGCTTGGAAGCTATGAAGAAGTTTAAAACTGACCATCACACTTGTAACTATAGCACTGGAGTGAAAAAGACCAGGTTCCTGTAAGTCCTCAGGAAAATCAGGCTATTTTAATTATAGGATTTGATGTAACGGCTTGCAAATTTTAATTTTAATTTCTCTTGAGACATTGTCTTTTATGAAATTTCTGTCAATGTTCTTCATACTTTTATTGAGCCTGCACGGTAAAGTTCTCCTTTCTCCCCAGCCATTAAGTCCTCTCCTGACTCTTTTGTTTTCTAAGTTGTTTTTTTTCAGAAAAGGAGTTCCAAAATTAGCATGAGGAGGTATAAACTTTAAGTATTGTAAGGTTATTAATTTCTAAAAGCCACAAAATACTGAGTATTAGAAATTTTCTGGCCTCAGAAGCAGGTTGAAATAAATTATAAGAACATGTGGGGTTGGATAGGTAGAAGAGAAAGAGGATGTGGATATGTGTTTATTTTAAATGGATGGCTGGGGTGTCTTTAGCTAGTTAGTTGAAGTAATATGCCTATTTTGAAGCAAGTTTCTTGCATTTTTACTTATATGTAGCAAATTTCAATTACAGAAATTTTTGGTAGCTGAAATTTAGAATTGATACAAAAAGTAAAGTGCATCTAAAATACCAATCAATATTCTGAAAGAATTTTGCAAAATCCAGTGATTTCTTTCTCTCAAAACCATAGCAACCTTTGCTTCTGGCATGCAGCTATAATCTCATAACTATCATTGCATTTTCTTCCATAAATCAAGGGGTATAATAAATGCAGGTCCTTATCAGATAATCTGATTTAACCTTTTAAATAATATTGATCTATATAATACATGCATAATAAGTATATAAAGGAGAATATCTGGGAGTTTCACTTTCACAACTCACACTGATAATTTTCAATTTATGTGAATTAATATCAGTTTAAAAGCTCATAACTTTTCTCCACCTGCAAAAATCAGATATTAAAAAAAGATAAGTCCCTTAAATTTACTTAGAAGAAAAATTAAATAAAATGTCCTAAGTGTTAACCTTTAATGGTGGGACAAAAGTAACTCTATGAGAGTAAAAAAGGTGCAACCAACGGGGAAATTATTACATGTTGTTGCAGAGAGCTTCACAAAATAAGACTTTGAAGACACAATACATAATTGGGCTTGGTGACAGGTAGAGCAATTAAAATACCTCCTATATCTCTTAAAACTATGTCTCAATTAGAAATTATGAAGTGCCTAGGACCATTTTTTGGCCTCAAGGTTAACTGGTGCAGCAGATTTTGCATCCTTTCAGCAGCAATCCCAACTCCCCCAAGAGCACAGCTGCATCCCAAGTGCCTTTTGCTGCATCTGTGCCTGATGCTAATCCCTGACCATGCCTAGGCACTGCCTCAGACCTTGCAGTTTGTCCCATGTCAGAAGTAAAGCTCACAATTTAATGTTGTGGGTAGTTATGCTGTATTGTGGCTGCTTCCTGCTGGGGGTGAATCAGGACTCTTTGACTCCAATATCAGGTTTATATGATTTATTAAAATTACTCCATTGTTCAGGAGGAATTTGGGCTATATGTGCCCAGGTTCTGAGCTAACATGCTTTCTTCATTATGCTCACTACCCAAACTGCTAGAATGCCAGAAAATGCTTACAAAGTCAGAGAGATAACCTTTCTGTATATCATAGGCTAAGAGGAAGAAAACCACATCTCCCATATCAGGAGACAGGGCAAATGAATGTGTCTGTGTCCTTGAACACACACACAAAGAGATATATGTTTACAGAAATCTGTGCTTAGAAGTGAGCTTTCCCATGGAAGGAAAACCTCATCAAATTTGCATCCAAGAAACTTATAAAATATTATAAATACAATGCTGAATAACTTGAGCATATGCCCTCTCCCTTTTTAGTTCATTATTTCTGTCACCCCATTAAAAATCAGGGAAAGATGACAATTAGTTATACAAAAATAAAAGTTGTTAAGATCCAATTATTGAGAGACTAACTTCTCTACGCAAGTTAACCTGCAAACATGATCATGTGCTGAAGTCAGTAATACAAGTTTTATTTAACTGTAAAATGTGAGGTAGGGAGATAGAATGAAATAGAAAAGAGAGGGGAGGGAGGGAGAGGGAGAGAAAGAGAAAGAGAAAGAGACTGAGACAGGTTGAGCAGAAGATAGGCACCACCCATGGATCCAATAGTGTCCTGTTGGTCTTCCTTCACCATGGGCATCTCGATCGGGGGGTCCCAAGTTCATTTAAAACTTTTCACTATTTAAAGGCTCTTGCAGCTAAAGGAATTAATGTTTATTAGCTAAATAGTTCATGGTTCCAGATGCTTAATACCTGTTGTTTCCTACACTTGAATCCTAAGGTTAGTAAAAACGTGCACAGAGGGACAGGCTCTTTCCTGCTTCACAGTGATGCAATTAGAGAACAGAAGAATAGAAGGTGCAGACATAAAGAGATTGGACAAGTCCAGCATGTTCCTTGGTCACCCACGTGGAGTAAGACCTTGTAGGGACCAAGGCACATACCAGGTGACATAGTCCTACAATCCCTGGAACATTCTGTGTCATTTGATGCTTTGGGCAACATCTCAGCTTCTAAAGTATGTACAAATGTCAGCTTAAAAAGCAGGAAAAAATGTTAAGAAAAAGATGAACATTATTAAATTGTAGAAACAAACTTTTTAGTTATTCAGTGCCAGAAAGCATAATGCACTTTGCAACAGCATTTACTATAAAATACATTTCCTGCTGATATTATTTTCCTTTCAGCATCATATGATATTGCTATCATAACTCTAAACTTACTTCAAAGAATTACAGTATAGCTCAGTAAACCCTAATATATTTTATGCCATTATGATTTGTCTTTGTAATTTTCTTGGCCACAATTTAGAGGCTGTAGTGCCACAATTAGGACCTGCACCCTCAGTTAAGCATGATAATTTTTAGCAGTGGTGTCAAAAATTGAGCTTTAATAACTCATTTCTCAATACATAAGAAATGTATACATTGAGTATAAGTAGAGAAAGGATTCTTCATTCTCAGGATCTAGAGAGCCTCTGTACCAGTGTTTGCTTCACTCATTATTTTCATCCTTAATTACAGTTTTCTTCCATAAACGGTCAAATATATATATTTTTTAAATTTAGGAAACTATCCACATAAATCAACATTGAAACACACATTTGCAGGCTACAAATTTAAAGTATTAGGATAGATCTTTGTTCTTTGTGTTGAAATTTCCATTTACCATATTGACATTATAATTTCCAATAATAGCATAGTATGTAGACTGCACCTGTGAAATACTCATGTATATGCATGGAAAGGCATGAAATCTACATCTGTAAGAAAGTCATGACTCTTCTTCTACTTGTGAGCACTGGAACCCTTCCAGGTTTACAGTGTACCAGCTTCTCATGCATGTAGAATATATTTCATATTGTGTCTTTTACAACTCTGGTTTCCCAAGCTTGACAGTGTGACTCTGTCTGGGTTCATTCTTTGACCTGGTTTACCCTCATTCTGATAGCTATTTTGCATGATTTAGTATTCATACTTCACAAACTTAGATGGTGTCATCACGAATTTCCAATTTTACAAAATGGTGCCAAGGAAATAGTACAACAGTTGTTTACATTATAGCATGGGAAAAGATTGAAGTACTTAACAGAACAGCTCTGTTTATGACACAGCTTCTGCCAGCATTGCTGTCTAAGCTGTGGGTGTTATAGCCACAGTCAGTGGATGCAGCCATGGCAGGAGAACCTTTCACCAATGACATGCTGAAGTTCAGCTCTTACTACATGATTGTTTTTTACATGCTGGTACTTTTTTTTCGATCAGTAGCTTCTCTCAGTACTACTGACTGTGTAATGCCCTGATTTTCCTGGTCCTGCTTTCAATTTATGTTGATCAACTTTATTTTTCTTAGCCATTTTTCTTCCTCTGTCAATAGAAATCCACAGCTAAAGATGTGCATTTCCTAACTCCTGCACGTTCAAATGTCATGGTTTTGCAGGTTGTATTGCCACAGTCTTTATTCATACAAGTAAACCCGAGTCCTAGGAAATGATGGCTGCTTTTCAACTCTTAATGCAACCATATCCCCTCAGTGTAAAGCTGAGGCCCTGCAAGATAACATCAGTGATATGAAATACTGTCTGTCAGTAAAGAAATTTTAACATGAGGAAGTTTTATTTAGCATTTTCAGATCTGCCTGATTCCTGACACTAACAGCACTACCTCCAGTTTTGCCTTGCCTCTTGGGCTCTCTAAGGGTAGCCTCGCTTCTTTCAAGTCTGTGGCAATTTCATAGTATTTTTATATACATTTCCCAGGGTACTTTGGCAGTATTTTGGGCTAGAAATATATGGGATATCCATCTAACAGTAGGAAATAGTAGATTTTAGAGCAGAGAAAGCTGTGTAGCAATTACTGAAGTGTGGACATCCACAAACTTCTAATCTGATGGTCTCCACCTTCCCTTTTAACCCAGACATCATTGACAAACATTTTGCCAGATATCCTTTTCTTTTTTATTCTAAAAATTTTAGAATTAAAAAGAGCCCCTAAAACAAGGCCACAAATTTGCTGGGCTATTAAAATATTATATGAAACATTTACACAGAAGCAGTTATAACTCTTGCGTGCAGTATGGCAACCCTGCAGCTGACTCTGAACAGTCAACAATGCGTTGTCTCTGAGATGTGCATGGGATTAGTATAGGTGGTTCAGGGTAAGGTCAGAAGATACTACTCTGGTCATCCAGTCAGACCAGGCTTTATAAACTCATCCTTTCAGTTTTCTGGCTTATTTTCTGCTTGAACTGCAACACACCTCTCTCAATAATTAAAAAATCCCAGATGAAACCAAACCAACCAAGACCGGTTTCTAATTTCCACATATGAACAGTCACCCACATCTCCTGGTAAATTACTTCAGTGGTTGAGTTAAAAACCTGCACATTTTTCCTCAGCTGAGTTCATTTAACTCCATCATTCTGTCACTGCTTTGTTTGCCAAACTGGAGAGAGGCACGGTACTGTATTAATAGACAGTAATTAATTTATTTCCTAAACCCTGTTTGTTCACCATCAGTACTGTTCTAATTCAGACAAGAAAGCAAGTATGGAGTATCTAATCAGAATTAGTTAAAAAAGCAATTATTGTAGCGGTCAATGCAATTATTTTTTTGGTCTGGATAATAGTGTGGTTATCTTTAATCACAAGGTTTTTTTGGCTAAGTCAGATAATCAGAGTCTAAGTAGGTGGCAAATGTTGCTTTAATGGAAGTTTTAGTAACTTCTGCGTTGTCTCCTTAATGGAACATTTAAGGACATACATGAGCACTCTGAAATCTGTTTATTCTGATCCAGTCATCCAGATTTAATATACTTAAACCTTTTAGGGATACGTTATTCTAAACATGTGGATGTAGACCTATACTTCACACTTTGAAACAGCTTTGCCTACGGCATCAACAATCTGTGGAGCTCCAAAGTTATGGCTCAAGGAAGTTGTGCAAATACTGACCTTTATATCATCCTACTGACTGTTCTGTTGAGATTTGTTTACTTCAATTGCAAGAAAAAAAGGGGAATCTTGGAACTGATGCTGCTCTAGTTGACAGCATAAGAAAATACCTCCAGAAAATCTAACCAACTTTTTTTCTTGATTTATCCCAGTTTTCTTTTCCTCTAAATATTTATTTCCTGATAGTTCTTTTCAATCCCAATTCTGTGTATGACAGGACCCCAAGTATTGAGACTTTTGATTATAGATTCCCAGATGTCTTGCTCATAGGAAGAACCCTAGAAAGGTTAAAGCATGGTTAAATTCATGCTGTATTTTGAAGAACAGAGTAAGAATAATAGGGCTTTCGTAAGTATATAAGAATCAAAATTACTGGATAAGACAGACCAGAAGTAAAAGCTTTCTTTTTACAACCTACTGCAACTGTGCCTAAGATAAAATTAACATTTTGCAATCTGTTACAGTCAGATTGCACTTTTTAAATGTAGTCACTCTAACATTTGTGGTGTGCTAAGGCTTTAGAAAATTACTTTTAGTGGGAGTTAAAAGCTTTTTTACAGCCAAAAAAATCCAACTTCTTTCTAATATGTACATAGTAAAGCTGTTTTATTGTGTTGTGATGTAGACAACAAGATATTATTAGCCAAAAACAATTTTAGAAACCCAAATATGTAAAGAATGAAAAGTATGGTGTCTAGTAAGATAAGAAAAGCTTACAAATAGGCTAATGCTTATATGGTTTTAGTTGCTCATCAATTTTAGCTATTACTGTGGATTATCTACTTTGTTATTTATTGTTTGAAATATAAGGGTCAGTATTTTTATAAAGTCAAACAGTCAAAGTCTCCTGAAAAATTTAAATTCACAGATTTCTTAAGCTCTGCTCAATTAGGATAATAAAACTTGTTGTTTTATTTTGCTTTCCAGTCGTGCAGTCCAGAAACACCTTAGTTAACCTGGAAAAGAAGTGTCTAGTACCTCTGATAGCTTTTAATACTGATAGCAATGTTCATTTAATAACATTTAAATTTTTTTTTTTTCCATCTAAAACATTCTAAGTTTCTGAGGCAGTGAGACTTTATTTAGTGAATTCCTACTTCAAATGCAAAATTTTGAAAGAACAAAAATGCTGCAGAAGAAATTGAACAGTAATTCTTTTTAGAGTTTAAAAGAGCCCTGGAACATACTCTAATCTTGCCAAGGATTGGTGTACTTTAGTTTTGAGGTTTGACTGGTGTAGTCCAGAAAACAAAGGATGAATTCTATATTCTATATATTCTATATAGAATATATTTTAAATGCTGTTTCACCTTCTTAGTTATCTATTATATTCTTAAAATCAATACTTTTTGATCATAGAATTAATCTTAAGTTAGTGGAAAATGTCTATTAGCTAGTTTGGGTCAAAATGTACGTAAAACAGGCTTTTTTTCCTCTGACTTTTTTTTTTTTTTGGGTCAGTTGCAGCTAATGTAAAAAGTACATACAAAATTTTGTATAAGGATATTAAAGTACAGACATTTACCCAACCTTATTCCATATTCTTCTCTGTCTGGTTGAACAAGCTGCACAGTGTAGTAAAGGCATACATCAAGTAAACAGTGTTTAGGTTTTCTTCTTTTGCATTTCTGGAATTCGTTTTAATAATATGGATGTTACCATTGCATGCATTTACATGGGGTTCACTTACATTTAATACTCTCCCAAATTCTTTGCCACTGCAATGACTACTCTTTTTAGGATCAATTGGCCTGGGATGCTCAGCTTGATTCCAGGTCCCCTGCTGTCAGAAGAGGAACTGAAGCTGCTCTGTTCCACCCCAAAGAGACACCCCCATCCTTCATGCTTTACAAACGTCTGCAGCTGGCGCTCCTTTCCCCTGCAGGAGAGCTCGGGATGTGTGGGATGGAAGGAAGGACATGGGGAGAGGGCACGGGGGAGAGGAGGGAGGTAGAAGTGCCTGCTCCTCCTCCTCTGACCTGCTGAAAGCCTTAGGAGTCATCAAACCTCCTTCTAACCACAGCAAGGGGTTAAAGCTGCTCTTTCTGGGAATTCTTTCTGCTCTTTATTTCAGCACTGCCATTTCCCCTGGAAAACAATTTTCCAGGGTGATTGTGACAGATTTAGGTTATTACAGGTGATGAGGACATGGAAAAGATGGACAGAAATGCAAGTCCCATTTAAGGAATGGATGGAGAAATGACACTTCTGGATAGTGAGTTGGCAGAATGCAGAAATTCATGTTTCCACTGCTAGCTCACTGAAAGCCCTGCTGACCCTTTCAAATCATCTTCTCCAGACAATGTAACAAACCACTTTATATTTTCCAGCCACCTTTGACTCTAAATCCTCTTGCAATCTCAATGGTCCTTTCTCCCTGCTTACTCAGTTTCCTAATCTTTTCCCTTTACTCCCTCCTTACCTCTGGGTCATCACTCACTCCTCCTGTGCTCCTCTACACATGAGTCCTTTTCCAAGGCTTTTACAGCCTTGATTTTTGCTTATACTGCTTCAAACTCTCTCTGAGTGTAGAATGTATTGTCTGTTTATTCTCTGTGGTGGTCACTTGTCATATATTTTAAATAACATAATGAGTTTATTTTTGGCAGATAAAAACTGACCATCCTTAACAAATGAATAATTCTTTCTTCAAAAAAAAAACCATGTATTTGGATTTTGTCCTTGATAACTTTGAATGACAATAAGAAAGCTGTCAACTCTTGTCAATCACTTCATTATATACTTGACAACCTTAAGTTAGAACAGGAGAGAAGAGCACGGCTGAGGAGCAGCAAACTTAATTCTAGATAAATGAAACAAAATTACTCCACAGGAGAGAATGAAAATGCCAAATGGACATTGCTGTACTTTTTGTCCATCAGTCATCATTTGTCAATTTTTTCTTGACAAGCTAGGGCAAGATAAGTCATATTTTAACACTTTACTTATTCTTTTACCTGTTCATGTTGCTAACATACTATTAAAGGAATAGTTTTATATAGAATAAGAGGTAGTGTAGTTTGTCTGTAAGAGCACCTTAGGAATATGTACCTCAGAGATCTGTCTCATATTCTGGCATCAACACTTGATTTGGCAAGAGGCTGAACTGGGAAAACTTCTGATGATGAAATTTAAACTACCTATACCTGATACTCTGTGCCTAAATCAGTTATGGCTCTTCCTTGCAGGACTTTAAGGAGCAACCTGATCAATATTTTTTTCTGAGCATTGAGCATTTAAAGTTTAAACAGTGTGTCCAAATCTCTTGTGAAGAAATCTATTCCAATTGCAAGAATATTAAACAATATTAGCTGCAGGTGGCTTGTGAAAATATGGCAAAACTTTCTCAAGGAGTAATCCTGGTAAATTTAATATATAACAGACTTTGCAGCCATAAGGAGGGATTGCATACACTGTGTCCCAGCATCTCAGGAAATGAAATATTTTCGAAAAGTGATCAAGTATTTAATGTGTAGTAGTACTATTTTTATTGGAAATAATGGATAATAAACCAAGATGTGATTTCATTGTTGAAAGCATAAGCTTTTTAGAAGGGTGGGTGAGTTGGTTAGAAGTTGAAGTGAACTAGTACCTCAGCTTTGGTTTTTTTCGGCTTCCTCCTTGTACTACTGATAACAGCTCAGGTACTCTTCAAAGGGTGCTTAATATAAGCAAACAAATAAATACAAAAGCAAACTTAGAGAAATTACAGGGCAGTTTACCAAGGCTCTAGTGAAGTCAATACCAAAACTATAGCTTGCTTCAGTGTAATTAAGTTTTCTAAGATAGGAAATGTCCTCTCCTATTCAACAAAACACAGTTTCCTAACATTCTCACCATCTTTTTCAGATGTTCTTTTCTTTACAGAAAACATTCTATCTCTTCAAAACACAGTTCTTGAAAGGTCTTGGATATATTCTTGATAATAGCATATTATTTATGAAACAGTAACTCTCCTTTTGTAAGATTATATTTATTTTTTCTCTATGGATCACAACCAATTTAAAGTACTGGAATCTGAAGAAGAGCTCATTGAAATAAACATTTACAGCTGCACAAGGTCCTATTAGCTTTGGCTTCATTTGCTTTGAATTGATTGCTATATAATAAACATTAGAAACAAGCAATGTATGTCTTCATAGTTTTTTGTACATTGGAAACAATACAAAGTTTTGGTATCTAATAGATATTTGAATGTTTGATTTGGCTGATGTAATTTTGGCTCATATTTGAGCTAAAATTGGTTTATTTTTTACTTGCTGATTTACGTTGAAATAAAAATGTATGCCTAAAGTGATCTTAGGTCTTTCTCACACTAAAGTTAGCGACAAATACTTGGAAGTTTAGCACAAAATCTGCAACAGGATTGAGCAATTTCCACATTATCACTAAAAAATAGCTGCATTAGCTAGTAGGACCTCAATAGCAAAAATAAATTTAGTGACAGTTTTGACACTGGGGATAGTGCTGTAAAGCTTAACTCTTGTGAGATGCACTTGTTAAGAGATTCAGTGCTTTTCACTGGAAAAATTTTGCATTTCAAGATGCTTGGCAGGGCAGGTGGGAATACTTTCCTAACAGTGGTTGTGGGTTGATGATGGCAGGCAGCTCAGCCCCACACAGCTGCTTGCTCACCACCTGCCCCACCCCATCCCTACATTCCAATGGGATGGGTAAAAGAACCATAAAGGCAAAGATGAGAAAAAAGGTGGGTTGAGATAAAGACAGTTTAACAGGTAAAACAAACCTGCCCATGCAAGCAAAGCAAAGAAGGAATTCATTCACCAGTTCCCAAGGGCAGGCAGGTGTTCAACCATTTCCAGAAAAGCTGGGCTCACTCATAATAAAGTTACTTGGAAAGACAAGCTCCAGATGTCCCCCTTTCACCTTTCCCCACAGCTTTTACTGCTAAGCATTAGTTGTGTGTTCTGGCATGTCCCTTGGTCAGCTGGGGTCAGCTGTTGCCACTGTGTCCCCTCCCAGTTTGCTGTGCACCTCCAGCCCATTTGCTGGTGGAGCAGCATGAGAAACAGAGAAGGCCTTGAGTTTGTGCCAGTGCTGTTCAGCAACAGCTAAAAGATGCCTGTGTTATCGACACTGTTTTCATTTTAAATGCAAAACATAGTGCCATCCAGGCTGCTGTGAGGGAAGCTGGTTCATCCCAGCTATGCCCAATACACCCATGTAAACATGGGCCCAGCTGAACAGCATTTGCTTGCTAGTTCTTTTCATTCTCTGCAATAGGAATTTTCTTTTTTTCCAGATGAAATCGATGGTTGTGATTCTAAAAAGGTCAACTTCTGATAACATACTTATTTATGGAAATTAAAACAAAAGGTGACACCACTCAGGGTGTGGTTATAACTTCTTCATTTTCATTTGCAAACCAGGCAGCTGAAAATGAGCCAACAGCACTCTTTCCACACTATAAGAATGTAAATTCTATTTACTGAAATCTACCTCTGCTTCTGCTTTTGAAGTAATGTACTGAAGCAGTCTTTGCCATTCCTTCCAGTGAAACTGTTGGAAGATAAATGGTAGAAATACATCCTCGTGCACATTCTTTTAAAAGGATTTATGAAACACTAATCCCAGAAGATGGGCATATCTAAAAACTTGTTACAATCAACAAAACAGTGTAGACCAGTAACAGATTTTGATTTTGATTCCTTTCTTTTTGTAGCCAGAATCGCCTCTGAAAAGGTTTCTTTTACTAAACCTGAAAAGAGAATGAAATTTTGCAGCTAAGCCCTGACTAAGAAAGAGAATAATAAGCACCAAAGAATTTGATGGTAAAATAAACAAATATGTCAATGCTTCCCTTGCAAGTTAAATTATTTTAAAATCAGTTTATTGAATAAAACTTCATTATTTGCAATAAGAGAGAAAAAATTCTGATTTCTCTTTCCTGTTTACAAGAAGAAATAAGCAAATTACATGGCTCAATATTTTTATAATTATCAGCAAATTTCACTTGCCAGTCAAGGTGTTTGTGGTGTACCCCATATCTGCTACTTTGTTGATCTGAATAACTTTTCTTCCTCCAAAGCTGCTATTCTTTAGCATCTAAGAACATAGAAAATACTAAGAGAGAGCTAGTAAAATTATTGTGACTTCCCTTATTTCCTTGCATGAATTTCTCATTTAGTTTGTCTGCCAAATTTCCTTTTTCTCTCTCAGTTCTCTTGGGTTGGTTATTATCTCTTTTTTATTATGCACTGGAAATAAGAGAGGATCTGCAGTCTTGGTGGAACAAGAGCAGCTATTTCATCCTGGGTCCTGTCCTGTCTCAAAATAAAATATTCTGAACCACATCCAATCTCAAAGAATTCTGATTGCACCTTTTTGCAGTCCAAATGGATGATTAACTGTGCTTTATCGGTATATGACCACCATAGCCAAATTCTTTTCATACACTGTATCTGCAGGTCATGTCTCTACAGCTAATAATTTCATCTATCTTCAGTACCTCCAGGAAATTTCCTTTTCAGGACAGACAGCTGCAATGGATAGATAGTGATTTCTCTGTGTGGGGAAAATTACTATATTTCATTTCCTCTAGAAGTACAGAAGAAGCTCACAAATTTCTGATAGCCAGCAGGAAAACATACTTTGGATAAAACATTTCACTCTGCAGCATGGTGGAGTTTGCAATTTCAGGCAGTCTGCATGGCTTAAATTTTGGGACCTTCTTAGTTCCATTTCTTTGTGGAAGATTTCCTTGTTCTTTTCTTTCCTTCCCTTTTCCAGTACTAGGAATAAGACATATTTGAAGGAACAGAATGATGAAAAACACACCAAGTCTTAAAAGACATTATGTCAGCATGTTTTACAAACTACACAAAGGCTGCACCTGTAGGTTTGCAAAGTAGTTATGAACTCTAAAATTGCACTTTGGAAGAAAGAGGTCCTTTGTGTACCGGTCTTTTCTGTGTAAGGATTGGTCCCTCTCCATAATATTTCAAAAATTTTTCACATAGGTCAAGAGTTATAGTTGTATTAATTTTCTAGACTCTCATTAAAATCAGATGTTTTTTGTTTGCATACTCTAAAAAGCTGAATGTATCTCACAATATTCTTTTCCACATTAAAATAGCTTCTAACGCGGGCTCGGGATCAAATTTTATTCTCACACATTTAAAGGATCAGTCAGTTAATGTAATAGGGGAAATAATTATTATTTTATTTACTCATTAAAATGGCATTTTTAGAGGCAGATGTATAAAATTTTGTCCACTAGTTGCAGAATAATTTTAGTGGTAAACTAATTTTACACTACTTTGACCTAGGCCACTAATGGAATGGTCTTTGAATTACTTCAGGGAGTAATTTTGTACTATTTTTCAAAATTCCTAAGACAAGAAGGTGTCTTTAAATTCTGTAATTCAGATGTTCACAGAGCATTTTATTTCTATATAGAGATAACTAAAATATTCAGAAAGTTATCAAACCTTTTCATCTGTTATGTAAAAAGAGCAGCAGTAAGAGCTTGCCTTTCCTTGAATTTTATCCAAATTGATTAAAGTGATTATTCAGGAAGTTTAAATAATGGCAACTGCATTTCCCCCCCAGTGGATTAGGTTTCAACTCAAGATGGCCACAGACCTGTTTATAGCATATCTTGGATGTATTCTAATAATATTGTATAAATATCTAAAGTGACCCCCAAAAATGCTGTTGACTGTGCTGTCTGACCTGCCATCAAGATCTGATGCTTACTGTGTGCAGCTGAACTTTGATGTATTTTAATTAAATCTCCTCTAACCATTCATTTTTGTGGTGGTTTAGCTTGTTATCCTGCTCCATGAATGGGAATATGCAGAGCTGAGTCAAAAGAAAAAATAAGGTCACTTTTTTAGAATCAGAATTTTTGAAAATGGGAATATATTCACACTTTCTATCTACTGCCTTTATTTATTTTTTTTTTATGTGAGGAAAAAATGAGGCACTCAGAACTTCACCACCATATAAAAAGCTTATTTATAGCTTTTTCCTTAATATATGGGAATAGTAACTTGAAAGATAGGTGTGAATTTTTGCTGGAATTTCCCATTTACAGCTGTTAATAAAGAATGATAATGTTGTAGGTGACTCCTTCCAAGGGGAATTGAGGGCTCTGTACACAAACTGGATCCATCCCACAGAGAAGTCTTTTGCTTCCCTGGGGTCCAGATAAGAGATATGATTAAGAGACTCCTGGACTCTGATTCTTTACCCACTTCTGGTTGTCCATGTCAGCAGTGACAATAAGTTCTAGAGCAATCAAAAAGGACTTCAGGGCACTGGTTGAAGGGACAGCAGCAGAGGTGGTTTTCCTCAGTCCCTTTGGAAGCAGGGAAGAATGCTGAAAGGTCCAGGGGAACACACCTGATCAATATATGGTTTAAAGACTGTTGTCATTGAGGAAATGTTGGCCTTTTTGATCATGGAGTATTTTATACAGCACCAGCCCTATTGGAGAAAGATGGAATTCTCTTCTCTAAAAGGGGGAAACATTTGCAGTTTGCAGACAACACCGAGCTGGGCAGGAATGTTGATCTTCTGGAGGGCAGGAAGGCTCTGCAGAGGGATCTGGACAGGCTGGAATGATGGGCTGAGGCCAGTGTCAACAAGGCCAAGTGCCAGGTCCTGCACTGGGGTCACACAACTCCAGGCAGAACTCTTTCTTAATTTTCATTTAACATACTGTCTTGCTAAAAAGAGGTCATGAAACAACTTGAAACAACAAGAGGTTTTAAACAACTCACTATATTCTTTTCAAAGTTGTATTTTTTCAAATTTTAAGGCTGTAATTAAGATTCCATTTTTACATTGTATTTCACTGTGAAGACACAGCTTTGATTACCCTGATCTTCTCCTACTATGCTGTCAGAATATGTCCAAAGGATGCAAGCTCATGGGGAAATTGATCCCAAAAGTGTTACCAGTGTTACCAGAGGAGGTGAATCAGTGCTTGTGATTTTTAAATAGACCAATACTGTAGCTGACTGGGCCTCCTAATGTATGTGCAGCATATGTCAAACAGCCTGTCTGTGTCTGCTAGGATAGTTTCCATCTCTTGAAATAGCATATGCCAAGCCATCAAATTTTATCTTCCATTGGCATACACACCAGAGGTTTAGTCAATATATTGGTTTCAGCCAGGGAATATGAATTTTCTGAGTTCTGAGCTATGTCAATAGACTTTCATAGTCCAGGTGGGGCTGTAGACAAGTCCTTGCCACTTTTTCAGCCTTGTTCAGCAGGTTGAATTGGCTTGTTGTTGGAAATGCAGAAGCCACTGTGGCTGACTCAGCAGCAGGCTTTTATCAGTTTGGATGCACTACTTTAACACCACTGAAAATTCATAGATAGTGTTTCATGGATAAAAGGTAGCCTCTGATTCTTGTTTATACATGTTTGAGAAACAGCAGTTTCCAGTGATGATGTATTTTAATTTGCCATATGTGTGAAAAGTTGAATTAGCATATTCATCACCCAGCCCAGAAGCAGCATTACAATTGCTTTCCCAGGCAGCTCATAAATTGTGCAATTCCAGCAGTCAGCTCTGTCTCCCAGAGACAGCTCTGCACCCTCCCACAGCAAGCAAAGTGAGTGTGAGGACTTGATCAGAACTTTAAAACAAATATGACTGTAGTATTCTCTAAGAACTGATGGAAATGAGCATCTAAAATTCCTACTAGCTTAGATAATAACTGTGGTCTTTTATGTGTGCAGACCATGGGAGTTTATATTGTGGTCACTATCATTTTCTTTTGTTAGGGGATAAAATGATAGAGCAGAATCTGGTAACTCCTCTCTTCCCTGTCAACCCTATTAATAGGGTGTCACCTAGCAAATGGATTTGAAATTGCTGGAAACTTGTTCACTGGGCAGGATTCATCAAGGGCCTATCCCATCAAGCAAAGAACTGGGCAAAGAGCTCCCTCAAAGTTACTACAGCAATTTCATGTCAGATGTGCACTTATTTTAAATAATTTTGTTATGTTTTTTAATTGATGTTGGGATTAGTGGGCGACAATCAAAGTATTTGCTGCTCTGGCAGATAAGATATCTATTAATTTCAGCAGTGTCCAAATGAATGACAAGATATTGAGAACCTCTTTTTCCCCTGTACTCTTAGCTGTATTCTTATTGCCACATATATCTCAAAGGAGGCATCGTGCTGTATTGGATAGACTTGCACGATGCATTTTGGTTTAGGTCAAGGCTGCTGAATTTGAAATATCACACTACATAAGGTTAGTTCATGTAACTCCAGAAAATTGTAGAGCAGAAGGAATCTGTGATTTAACAACTCAATACATTACAACTTCCACACCGGTTACAGCCTGAAAGAAAATGGTGTCTGTGCTCCAGTCCATGGTGAAAAACAAAAGTCCAGTGAGGGAGGAGGATTGAGAAATCCACTTCAAAGGCACATTCAGGCCCCAGGTTAAACCCTCAGCATAGGCACATCCACAGTGTTCTTGGTATTCTTGGACTCCATAGGGAGTTGTAATGTGATCTTCCTGCTACAGAATTTGTTATGGTAACTGATGCTGTCATAAAAGAAGATGAGTGTTTGAGACATGTAGAGTAACACAAGAGGAAATATTGGCCAAATACTGCAGATGGCTTAGTTTAAAAAAAAAAAAAAAAAAAAAAAAAAAAAAAACCCCAAAACAAACAGTGAAACAAGAACTAAATACAATTATAAAAATGCCTAGCTTTCATTAAGATAGGGAGAAAATTACCTCTTCATTAACACTCCTTGATTATTATTTTTTCTTTATGTGCTGAGTAGGGAAGTAAAACGTTAGCATACAATTGAAACAGAAGGAAAATAAGACTTTAATGAGGGTTTTATCAAAAGGTTTTTTAACCTCTCACCTGCCTCAATATCCCAATTTTCTTGTGAATTGCTTTTCAGTGCTCATTCTCTATGAATCCTTACAGTTATATTTCATTAACATTGAAATGCATAATTTAAAAAAATGCAATTGAAAAATGTTTCAAATATCATTGCAAGGTTTGATTCAATTCATTTGATGTTGGCCAATAGTATTTGAAAAGAAAAATTAAAGATGGCATTGAATTTACTAAGCCTTTAATGATTGTCCATAAAGTTTTGCAATTAAAGTTTCAGGGAGCAGTGTAGACATAGTTTATATGTTGTGTCAAAACATAGGAGCAAAATGGCACCTTTTTGGGACTTAAAATTGCATAGATTTCAGCAGGTTTATTGCAGTAAAAAGAACAGTAGATTTTCACCAGTAAAATGATGTGTTAGCTCAGACAGTGACATACCTGGCACACAATCTTCTCTGCTGTCAAGTTTATGATAACTGAGAATGTGGACAGAAAATTACCTTAGAGAGTCAGTGGGTAGTCAGCAATACTGATTGGGACAAGAAAATCAACCTATATAATAGGTGGGTGAAAAGAGGAAAACAAAAAGACCCCAACCAATTCATTTTGATAACTCAGGTATTATTTCGCTTCTATTACTAGGAAAAAAATCAAATTAACCATGAATCTTGGAACTTCAGATCTAGTTTATCTTTTCTTTTACAATTTTCAGTAGATTTGGATTTTTGTTTGTTTTGGTTGGTTGATTGGTTTGGTTTTTTGTCTTAATTGTACAGTTTTGCCCATTATTTATTTGGTCAGTACCTGACAAAATGAAGCTGCTATATGTAGGGAGATGTTATTTGGAATTTCCTTATGTTAGCACATAGATTACACCTTTCCAGATTAAAATAGAAATTGCTAGAGAATATACAGTTAATTCAGTAGGGTGTTGTTGCTAACGGTAGGTGCCTCCCTGAACCTTTAGAAACTGTCACTACTACTGTGCTTTACTTTTTAATTAATTTCTGTAAGTGTTTTTGCTACCTAGGTGGTAGTTTAGTACTCACAATTGCAGTCTTCTTTGAAAATTTTTAATCTTTCTAAACTCAGTATCGTTGTTGCATCTCATTAGCCAGTTTTAATGCCACGTACTGTATAAAGAAAATGTTAACCAGTGCACTTTTCATCAGCTGGTAGTGTAAAACAGACAGAACAACAGAGCTTCCTAAATGAGACTTCTCATGTCTGTCTTTGTTACTATGAATTTGTGCTAGCTTTTTATTCATTTTATTGAAACCTTCAAGATCAAGTGACCTACCACTTTATTTATTTTGGTAGCATTACTCTTTTCTATCCCCCTTTGCTTTTGGTTTTTCTGGTTATCCTCTTTGTCCCTAGCTGCCACTACCCTTAAGTTTGCCCCCACCCCAATTCTGAGCAGAAACTTGTCTACTGGTGTCTTACAGCTTCCCATGGAGTTTTAGGGCTATTCAGTCTTACTGCTTATGCTATGGTTAATCTAGACTGCCTGTGATTTTATTTTTCAGGAAACTGAAGCAGCAGTGCAGGCTAAACAGCCGAATGTGGAAGAGGTTTTGTCTAAAGGGTGTCATTTATATAAGGAAAAACCAGCTACTCATCCAGTAAAGGTAATGAAGCAACCTTTAGCAATATCCATTGCTGTGTAATAGGTTATGCTTCCCCTGTTGTACACTTGTCCTTGATGTGCTCTGTTTAAAATCAATAAAAGAAACTGGCAAATGGCATTTGTTCTGTTCTGTGATGGCATAGCCAGGGAAAATGTAATGCTAGCAGCTAAAAAACTTTTGCATATTGTTATGGGAATATTGTTTATGACATTAAGGTTATTTTACTCATTCAAAAGTAATTCACACTGAAAGCAAATGTAATTTTTGTTGTGTAATTAATGGCAGCATGTAATTTGTTTTTAAACTCCTTTATTTTAAATTTCACTTTCAGAAATTTTGTGAAATTAAAAAAAAAATAATAGCAAATTTTCTAGAAAAAGCAAAAGTTAAGTTATAAACAGAGTATTTTGCTTTCTTTTTTTTTTTTTTTTTCCTTTTGAAGGAAAGAATACATGGCAACATAGAACTTTCTCACTCAATTTCTCTGCCAAATTTTATCCAGAATAACTGACTTGAGTCTGTTTCGGAGCAGAGGACACACTGTTTGGAAGGCTATGCCTCCCAGCATTTCTCTTTTAGGAAAATGTACTTCAGAATCCTTTTCCTCGACTTACAAATAGTTTTAAGGACATATTTCATGTGCTTTAACTAAAGACTATGAGGACCTTCATTGAGACTAGAGTGTGATTTGCTATCCTGTGTAATCTTGAAGTCTTCAACAAGCATTCTCCCATGGCTGGTTCATCTGCTTTTCAAGCAGGAGACCAAACTAGTGAGGTCAATGCCATGCAACCAGAGCTTGGTCTGGTTTCTAGTATTATAACTGCTAATTAAGTATCTGTAAACATAACGATTAAGAGTTCCCAGAAACAGTGATAGTGGCTTATTGATCACACTAAGTATCTATTACAATTGCTTCTGACTGGGCTGAGATAGTAAACTTTGTATTTAGAACTTTTCAAAATGCACAGCACTCCAAAACCATAATTGGCAGAAAAAGGGTTTCTTCACAAAGATAAGATGTCTGTAGGTGATCTCTGCAGTGAATTTCTTGTTTTTCTGTCTCTGTTTAGTCACTATAGTTGGAGTATTATTTTCCTACTTTTAAAAAATTTCCTCTGAACTACTTGTAAATTCCACCAGCAGATCTCCATTCACAGAAACACATGAATGAATTGACATCCACTTTAGAAATTAATACATGTTTAAGAATGATTTGGTTACCCATCTTCTTTCCTGAACAGAAATGCTTAAGAGTTATTATCCCCTTTGGTATAGGTGCATTTTAATGATCAGTTCTCCTAAATATGATAAAATGCTAGAAGAGGTAAACTCAAGGTGACTTGAGTGGCGAGAAGTAAGACTCTGTTGGGTGTTTCCCTTGGCTAATAAACCCCTATTTTGGTTGGGAACTGAAATGTCATCTACACACCAAAGAGATGATGGAACAAGAATCATTCTCCAATAACTGCATTTATTCATTTTGTGTGGCTTCAGCTGCAGTCTTTGGGGATCTTATTCCACATTTTAACAAGCAGAGCACTTGTTTGTAACAACAGACAGATAGAGGTTTTTGCTTTCTAGATTTTTTAAATTGCATATAAAGAATTGCAGAATGAGTGCTGATATCTTCAAGAGAAAGAGCTAGTACTTGTTTGACATAAGAATGACAGAAGTATAAATTATGTTGAAATTTTTCTGCTTAGCCCACAATTCTGATGTAGAAGTGTACTCTGTCTATATATTTTAAGTGTTCACATCAGACTGAAACTCACCAATTTTTACCAGATTTACTAGAAAAGGATGACTCTTTAAAGGACATAATGTTCTTTGACTTGTAGTTTTGACAATGATATTATAAGATATATCTGTGAGGACATTAATAACTTGTGTAGTGGTGCATATTTAATTTGTAGTCCCTCCTTGATTGCATTTTACTTGTTTCTTTACATTCTGTAGTTCACTAAATTGTGCAATCTGTGAAGTTAATTTCTGGTTCAATGTCTGTCTAGTGCAACAAGTCATAAAGCAGTGGTAATGTGCTGTCAGTACTGTTGAATTTCTTTCTTGATTCTGTAGGTAGGTTTCCTTAAGTCATCATTCTTCCAGAGTACTTTCAGCACAGTCTGCTACTTATATGTTTCAACACAGACTTTTTGATTAACTTCAAAATAATTTTATACACAAAAGGTATTTTGTGGAAACAAAAATAATTTTTACTCAGATTAAGATGGTTTTGAAAAGCTAAGAACTCAAAATTTTAGAAAATTCTTGAATTAGAGCTGCTCTGGTACACATGGTTTAGGCTAAACCCTGCTTAATTTGGTTCAGGATATGAACATCACTCACAGTGCAAGCAGCAATTCAATGCTTAGACTCATAGCTCTTGTTTAGTGTGTGGCACAGAAAAGAAAGATAAAATTACATGTCTTCTTTAAAAGCATTAATTACTTGTCTAACATCGTGTCATAGTTTGAAACTTACCCAAAAATGATAAGCAGCTGGGCGGCTCAGTGAGATCCCCAGTGAAGAAATTCAAGAAAAAAAAAAAAACTTCCTCTTTTCCAGGCAGAGAGCACAGAAATAAAAACTCTTGCCCGGGCCTGGGTGGGGCTGGGCCCCTGCCCCAGGCCCGGCCAAGCCGGCGGTGCGGGACGGCCCCGCTCCCCCACCCTCATTTCATCGGAGGCGGCGGCAGGACAGCGGGGGAAGGGTGGAAAGCGGCAGGCCAAGTTTGTTAAAACTTTCCCCCCTCCCGCCCCCATCGGTGGCGACCAAGACCTTGTGAACAATGGCCCTCCCCCAGGAGCAGCCCGGGGCCGGACCCCCACCCCAGGAGCAGCCCAGGGCCAGACTCCCCCTCCCCAGGAGCGGCCCAGGGAAGGCGCGGCGCGGGAAATTTGATCCCGAAGAAGCTGCGAAAGTTTTGCAGCTGAGAGAGCGAGCCGCAGTTCCCGCGGCGGGAGTCACATAACCTCTGCAAAACCTAAGCGAGAAATTAACCCCTTCAGAACTCCAATCCTCCTTCCAATTAAATAAAAAAAACTCAAATAAAAACAATAAAAAGTAACATTAAACCATCAAAATAAATAAAAAAAAAAACCCAAATGAAAAAGATAAAGAGATGATTTTAAAAACCTTTTTATAAGTTATAAAAAAAAAACCTCTTTTCTAATTATAACACACATAAAAAACTGTTGGGGAGATAAAAAGTTCAAACTTAAACAAAAAAAAATTTAAACAAAAATAAAAAAATTGTACCCCCAAAAAAAAAAAATTTTTACAAACTTTTATTACCTAAAAAAATCCAATTAAAAAAAAAAATCCTTTCTTTTCCTTTATAAAATACATCTATAAAACAAAAAAACCCTGCACCCACAGGCTTTGTGGCCCTTCCCAGCCTTAAAACAACCATAAAAAAAAAAAAAACTCCAAACAAATTCCCCGGGCGGGTTGCTTGTAGAAACATTAAAAAACACAAAATAACTTTTCTTTTCTCTTATAAAAAACTTTTCCATAACATAAACAAAAAAAACTCCTCTCCCTTAAAAAAAATTTTAAAAAAACTATTTCAAAAATAAAAAACTAATTAAAATTATTAAGTATTATTTCTTTACATTAACAAATAAAAAAAAATTTGTAAAAAAAGAAAAAAGTCTAAAAAACTTTAGTTTCTTTTCTTTTCTTTTCTTTCTTTTAATTACTATTAATAAACTATCTTTCTCTCAAAATTTTAAACCTACTTTATGTTTCTCCTAATTAATCCTATTTTACAACAAAAAAATACTTTAGTAATTAACCAACACAAAAAAAAAAAAACCCACCACATTTTAACAATACATTTAGCCAAAAAAAATTCAATTTAATTAAAATTAAAAAAAATTCAAAATTAACAAACCAAACCACTACACATTGCTTGACAAATTTGTAGATTATTTAGTTCTCTGGGGCGGCTTTGCTTTTTTTCCTCCATTATTTCCTTAATTCACCACAAATCTTCCCATTCTTTTCAATAAATGAAGTAGAGGTCCTGTTGGCTTATTCTCACTGCAAGCCTTTCCTGTGCTCAAAAGCAGTGTCAGAAAATTAGAGATATCCCTGCAATTTATGTGCATTTTATCTGAAATATTGTTCATAGTTAAAATTATTCTGGCATTTCCTAATGCTCAGTTGCTTATCTTTGCAACCTTTATAATATATTCTCATTATAGTATTTTGAATGTAAATTAAATCCCATGGATTTATATTGTCACGTACTTAATCTTATCTCATAGTTATGTCACTGAAATAAGTATATTTTCACACCTTCACTAAGCATACTAAAATAGAATTTTGCAACAGAAGTCTGTAAAAACATTTTTGTTGGCAAATGAAATCCTTGTATATGCTGATTCAAGAGTCAAGAATGGGATGAGATGTGTGATCCTTTAAGCACTAGCACTTTAATAATCAGACCTATTCACTTTTATAAAATGGATTTCATGCTTTTGAAATGCATTTCTGTAAAGCTTTTGAAGGTGAGGGAGAGAGAGGTTACTGCTGGTGTCAGTGGCAATAGAAAGGATGTAAGCCCCAATCTCATGATTAACAGCACTTAATCAGAACAGTTTATTCAGGAAAGGATTACTGTGCCAGTGGAAAAGCTGTGGTTCCCTTGCAACAGCACTCAATTTGTCTTTTCCTCTGGTGGGTGAGAAGTAGTGAGGAATTTATTTTCATTGTTCTCAGTCTTGCATTTAAAAGACTACATTTCTCTCTCTAAATATTCATATCTAATTTTAGTGCTGTCAGTAAGATTAGTCCACATAAGGATGTTAACATCACTTAAATTGCACCAGTGCTGAGCTTTGAAGAAAATCTATAAATTTTGTGCTAAGTGCAACATATTTGGATGTTCATGCTTGTCACCAGAGCTCTAGAGTTGCAATTACAGCAAAATTGTTGTGCTCAAAGAAGTTAACATTTTAATACATGCATGTTAATTTATGCCAGATGCAAGATCAAGCTGTAATTTTGATAGAAGGGTTTAGAACTGGTTGCTCTCTTATCAGTGGTGTAGCTGTTGCCCTGGACAACCACTCTAACGTGTGCGGTGGGCATGTTTTATATTTGGTTGCTGGCAAGAAATCCCTGGCTCACATATGTAAGAATGATTAAGTAGCTACTCATGACAAGGATCAATTTTAGAACCATGGAATAGAGCCCAATCCTGGCCCTGCATGCAACAGCCCCAGAATCACCCCATGTGCCTGAGAGTGTTGTCCAAACACTTCTTGAACTCAGACTGGCTTGGAGCTGTGACCACTTCCCTGGGGAGCCTGGTCTAGTACCCAACCACCGTCTAGGTGAAAAATCTCATCCTGATGTCTAAATCTTCCCCACTACCCCACACAGTGTGTGTGTTTGGGCACACACATATTTCAATTTAATGAGCATAGTTCTCCATCCCTCTCCTAGTGACCTCTGTCGTCTTAGACTCTAGGTAATTAAAGTACCTTTCTTAATAAGCATCTTGTTTCTGTCACAGATTGTGATTTCAACTGTATATCTAATTGTGGATTGAAACCATAAAATGCTAAAAGCATTCCTGAGCTGCATCAGTACTCTGTGCTGCTTTTTGTAGCAGAGAATCAGAGAGCGGCTTAAAGAGAAACGCTGCCTTCATTTTAAGGGTTTAGACATGTCAACAAAGAATTAGCAATGCTTCATCCTTCTTTACAGGCCTTAAAGCAAGAAAAAAAGAGAGGTGGAAACAACATTTTCAAATCTAAATGCCTCTCAGGGTTATCCTAGGGCTGATGTTATTCACACTCCAGACTTTCATGCAGGTTTCGTTTAAAAGTAACAGTTAAGCCATTGCTTTGCAGGACTGTGTGCTCACACACTGGAGTTTATGGTGCCCTGAAGAATCCAAAGACATTTTTTTTCTTTTATTTTAATAGGTGGAGGAATAAATTTTGCATTTGATGTTAGAAATTGCAAAGGTTTTATTGAAAAGCTTTTTGAAATACATAACTCACCTTTCTATTTTAATTTAAAAAGTCATCCTCTCATGTTCACAGGGCTTAAAAGCCAAACCTCTCAGGTTGGGGCTGTCCCTGGCAGAGTCAGGATCAGGGCTTGTGAGGGGAATCAAACACAGCCCTGGGTGGCTGGGCAGGGCCAAGGGAACAGGGTGAGGTTGGTCCAGGAAGTCACTTTGTGGTCAGGGTCAGGTATCTGTGCTGGTTCTAAGTTGGCTCTGAGCTTCATCAGCCAAACTTTGAGGAGAAAAGATGCTTTTAAGGCGCTGACACCAGGAAACCCTTTTGTAGCACAGCTGGAAAGGATTTTACTTGTCCCTCTCCCCCATTTGTGAAAATTTATTGCTGTATCTTTCTGTTTTGTATTTTTTTGTTAATTCAGGTGATCTACCAGATGAAAAAAATAACCCACTTATTTTATTTTCCATTTATTTACATTGCATTTACATTTGTTTACATTACAAATTCACTCTGGATGGGGCTCTGAGCAAACTGATATATTGGGTGGCATCCCTTCCCATGGTGGGAGCGGAGCTGGAACTAGATGATCTTAAAGGTCCCTTCCAACCCAAGCCATTCTCTGATTCTGTGATACATACATTTACGTATTTAATAATTTAATAAATGATTTAATAGTAATTTAATAAATTTAATATTTTGTTATCTTCTATTCTAGAAAAAATTAGAAGACTTGAATGCTGACTGGAAGGCAATACAACACTTAATTCAACAACTAAAGGAAAAGCCAGCATTAGCAGCCTTTGGCCATCTATCTTCAGGTGTCTGTAAGTGCTTCAGTATATGTATATTTTTTAATTAATTGCAAATCACACAGTTAAAATGAAAATGCTGGAGATTGTCTAAATTAATTCTGCATCCTTAAAAGTGCTACTATGGCATTCAGTTGGTTTTTTTATCATTACCTTTCTGTTTTATGCAATGTATCCCAAAAGACAAATTAGATTATGATTTGATGAAAAGGTTGCAGAATGCTTTTTAAATTATTACTGTTTCAAAGTAATTTTTCTTTTATTCCATGCAGAGGTGAGGCTTTGACTTTCTGCATATACTAATGGAAGAAATACTACAAAGGGAGACAAACTATTTAAATTAAAAGATAATAATGTTATAGGTCAAGTAGCTTGGTCACAGAATGAAATTCTGAAATTATTACTGCTGATGGGGCAATAAAGTCAGACTGTTTCAAAACAAAGCTTGTCTATTAACAGAGGAAGTCATATGACAACATGGTAGGAAGAATTCTGCAGTTAAACACTGTCTGTGATTTATATTTCTTCGTGTCTTGCATTCATGAATGCACAAGAAGACACCTGATGTCTATTTAATTTAAATTATTTTGACAATATTTATATTAGATTATTCTCATATCTCTTTGTGTCTTGTTCCCTACAAAGATTACAAGCTCTTTTTTTTTTCCTTGATAAATGGATTTTACTTCCCAGTGCTTTCCTTTAAAATGTAGTGATTAAGCATGAGTGAAAAAGAAACTCTTAATGGAAGCCCTGTGCTCAATCCAAGTTTCTAAAGCCTCTAAGATTCTTTACTTGATATTAAACCATTTCAGTTGCTTAAATGAAGAATTTTACCTATAGCATTTGGAAAGTTGCTCATCACACGTGGGAGCAGAAAGATATTTCTCCCCCCAGCCACTGTCAGATTGCTGCAGCAGTAATCACTTGGAATTGGATCACATGTGGGTTGTTGGTCCCTCTTGTTTTTAGCATGTTCTAGTGGGTAACATACAATAAAAGCTTAAATTGGAGAATTCTCTACCTTCTAATTACAGGACAGCAAAGCAGAAAACCTTTTTTTCAGAAGAGTACATAATTGCTCCAGAGAGAGAAAATCCAGAAATTTCAGTACCAGAAGACAGCTCAGCTCCTGCCCAAACAACATGTATGAGCTCAAGAAAAGGAGTTGTCTTGCTCATGACATGTTGAATCTTACGAAAAAGAAACTATTGTTTGGGTTTATTTCCTTAGAGCTGCTGTGGTTCCAGTGCCAATTATTTCAACTTTCTAAAAAGAGCCAAATACCACTACTGTATTTTTAAAGGAGTAGTACAACAGCATTCTTGCTCTGCATGGTTTTGTTCCAAGGCATTCTATTGGATTCATGCAATGGCATGGGAGGAATGAAGGAGATGTATAATCATTTTTTGCTGTGCTAAGCTTGCTGTGTCAGTTTTCTGTGTGAACAGGTTATGTCAGGTTCCAGAGGGAAAGAGTTTTGGCAAGTTGTGAGTTTGCCGTTACAAAAGAAATTACAATAATGGAACAAGAGCGAGAACACGGAGTGGTAATGCAATATATTTTTATATTACCTCATCTCTAGCTGAAGAATTGCAAAATTACTCACCTTAATGCAAGATGTAGTCCCTGACTAACATTTCTGAGATTCAGCAGATGGAATTATACATGCAGAAAATTAAAGCACTGGTGTTCTAAAAAGGATTAAGCAGGAAGTAAGATTGATTTCCCTTCTATTGTAACGAGCACTTAAAATTTGAACTTGTGCTTATAACACTAATTCATCATTTTTCTTTATTTGAGTCAGTTTACTGTGATCACCTCATTATAGGTGTATTGACATAAAACTGTAGAGTTCAAAAGGGACCTGGGAGACATCTATTCCTTTTGCTCAGAGCACAGTTGATTAGTGCAGGTTGCTCAGGGTCATGTCCAGTCAGGTTTTTAATATCTCCAAGGATGGAGACTCTACAACCTCTCTGGGCAAGTTTTTCCAGAGTTGAGCAAATCTGACAGAAGAAAATGTTTCTTCTTCTATTCAAATAGAATTTCTAGTATTTCAATTTCTGCATGGTGCTTTTCATCCTGTCTTTGGGCTTCACTGAAGACAGCCTGGATCTGTCTTTACTCCTCCAATCAGATATCTAAACAGATGGATATGATTCCCCTGAGCCTTTTCTTCTCCAGGCCAAGAGAGCAGTTTTCTACAAAGACAGGAAAAGATACCTGCTACTAAGGCATTTTTGTATTTCATTTAAAAGAATAGGAGGAGAGGAGGGAAGAAATTGAATGTCATGGGTCCAGTAATTTCGTGGTATAAGTTCTGCAGTTATTTTAACCATTCACATTATAGATATTTTTATAGCCTTATTTACTCTGGGCTGCTGACTCTTTTGAACCATAGGGAGTCAAATTGGCTGTGGGAGAGCTAGCTTTAACCAAGCCTCCCAAAAGCTAAATAATCTCATTAAAGGTCATTTGTAAAGAAAGATACACAAAATTATTTTGGAAGGGTTTTGTGAAGCAGTGTCAGTATCTCCTGTCAACAATTATTCTCTTCCTGACCCTATAGGGAGTTTTAGGGACATCAGGATTGAATAATGTTGACATGTGTATTTGAGACCAGGGAATGAAGATGTAACTGGCTCATCTCTATTGCCCTGTCAGGTATCATTTGGTCTGGTCTGGTTACAGGAACTCAGACAGAGAATCTTAATAAATTCTATCTGGTGGCTGTTACAGAGTTAAAGCACCATGGTTATAATTATTTCTAGGTCTGCATATTATAGTTTCTTCAGCAGAAGAAGCTTTAAAAAATAGTTCTTAATATTCCACCAGTCCAGGGTGCCCTCAGGCATAAGGAACAAGAATTACTTCTCCAGCTCAAAACATGTACTTAGCTGAAGGGTATGCCTAAAACCTTAGCAAAGATTGACTTCCAAGATAAGATGAATCAGGAAGAAAATCACACTTGCTATCTGTACTTGACAGGATAACGTGAAATGGTGTGAATGTCTCTATCCAAATACCTTGATGCATTGCTTAGCCAGCAGTTTGAAAACATTCTAAGCAGAGAAAAATGCAGTTCTGGAATGTGCTTTTCCAGGAGTGAGAGTTTTTAATAGTGTCATTAGCATTCATATGACTTATTTTTCCCCTTTTGTACTGAAGTGCTATCACTGTATTTACTTAATAAGTTAGATAAAGGTACACACTGCTTTGTAAACCCCTTCTGAATGCATTGTGGGGTGGGGGGTACTCCTGACTTGTTCTGAAAGAAGATATTTTCCACAATTTTGATTCATTCCAGTAAGATGCCAGGGGAAAACTTTGGCCACTTTTATTTAGAGCTACCTTGGAAGTCCAATTTCTTTAAAAGGATGTGTATTTATTTTCAGTTATGCTGCACTTGAAGTTAGTGAAATTTTAACATTACAAATGAATCCATCTGAAAATACTCTATCAACTAATTTTACATTTTACATATTCATCTAATAAAACTGTGAATGATACATTATCTTAATACTCTTGCAGTTTAACTTATTCAGTGAACAGTTCTTTGTGTACAAGCAATTTCTTTTTCCTCTTGACTGCTTACACAAGTTGTTATCCCTTTTTGTCTCTTTTTTTTTTTTTATGAAATGCCTAATCAAGTGAAAAAGAAAAATTTGTGATTGTGAATTGAAGGAAATGTTGAGTGAGAATTATAATCAACTACAATAGTGAAATTTCTTCTGAAATCAGGTAGAATTTGTCCCTTTAAAATTTAAAAGTTAGCAGTCTTATTTTGGAGCATCATTTGTTGGAGGTTTGAAAAGAAATGAAGAGAAAAAGTGATTGTTTGTGTTTAACAGATTGCAACAGGATTGCATTTGACAGAAAGGCTTTATATGCATTGTTAGGTGTTGTACACTTACTTCAAATAATTGGAAGAAAGCTAATATTGCATCACCAGAGCTCACCATCAGTGCACCATCAGCACTCACCCTCAGCTTTAGGTATCTTTTTTAAATGCCTACAATCAATGCCTTTCTGTGCTTTCAGTATAACTTGCTTTTGGAGTAGGAGTCAGATACTGCAGACACAGAGGCAAAGACTGGGCTCCCCTGTACAGGGGAAGAAGGCTTTTCTGGATTTAGAATGGATGAGGAAGAAGGGAGAGGAGTGAGGTATCGTGCTGAGTCCATTAGGCTCGAGCTGTAATGTGGGGACTGTGAGCTGCAGAAAGTTCACCAGCAGCAATGGTGGTGGAGAGAACTCATGGCTGATTAGCCCATATATTCAACTGGGTATAGGAAAAATATTCACAGCAGTCAGTCACCTCCAGAGTCTATAATACCTTGAGTCTTGAGGTTGGAATTAAAACAGTGATATTTGTGAATCTGGGGAAAGTAATGATAACAGAATTTCATTTGCTTATCCTTTAGTATTTTACCTGCAGGAGTATAGTATGTCTCCTTCTGCTTGGGAAATATAGTTTATTTTTTACTTCTCTGTGAAGCAAGTCCCCACCTGCACTAGGCTTGCTGCTTTGTTCCAGGCTTGTAAGATCATATACAACAGTTCTTGAAAAATATCAGTTACTCTGTGTATGCACTGCTGTGGCTTAATGCAGCTGGACTTCATATTCACTGCTTGCAAATATAACAAAGAAACAACTACTGGTGCTACTAAAAATATACCATTAATGAGTCTGTAGGTTTTTGAGGGAACTGCACTAAACAAATGTGTGTATGTGAAAATACATACCTTGATGAAATAACTTAAGGTTTAAAACTAAAATCCACTCACCTCAGAGGCTGAAAGTGCTTCTGTAGTGCTAGTGCATGTATCATATGTGACTGGAATTTTCTTTTATTTTCAAAATGCATAGTGGAATTTTTTTTTATTCCATACTGGTTATTTCTAAGATGGGGGATATACAGATGGATGTAGCAGTATCCTGCATTATGAAGGCTGCCCTGTTAAATCTCTGATATGATATTTGGTTTAAGATTTTCGGTGGGCATGAAGGATTCTTTGTTTAGGAAACTATAACCATTGAAATATATTCATTTCCATAGACTTCAGAGCTGGATTGTGTACTGTTCCACTGCCTCTTTAAAAACAAACAAACCATTTGTACTTAAGAGATGATCAGGAGACAATGACAAAAATGTAAGAAACAAAATGACAACAACTAGCTTTGGGCAAAAAATGCACAATAGATACATTTTATTTTTTGTCATATTTCAGAGCTAATATGCTCTGAAGCAGTCATTGTTTATATATTATGCTCCCTGTTTGAGTGAACACATATGTTGTATTTCAGTGCTGTTTCTCAGAATTTCCAAAAGCTAGTCTTAAAACTCCTTGTGCACCTGAGAATATTACAATATGTGTATTCAAAGGGCAAATAAAAAGGAAATGTAAAATCAGACATTTGAGTGTCTATATTGTTTATAGCAGCTGGCATAGTACAATCGAGACCAAGAATACTCAAAATAATTCTTTGGGAAAGATTGAACAATCCATGGGTGTGTGCATCTACAATGTTTTCAATACTAATAGACACCTGTGTTGATTTAAATGTTGATATTAAACTTCTGTTGCACATAGTCTTCATTATTTAAAGGAAATTTGCTGTCAGCTATTGAAAAGCTTTCATGAGGGATATGGTAGATACTGAATTTTCTAGAACCATTCTCCAGAGAGTTGTACAGCTAAAAATCCACAGCATTCAACTGTTGTGACAAGTAGTTCTACACTGAATTAGAAGGCAGTGCTCTTGCCAGTACACTTGAACCATTTTGGTTCATTTTGGTTACAGGACACCAGTAAAGAAGATTTCTCTCATGAATTGTGGCAGAGAGAAATACCATTTCCAATAATGATCATGTGTCTAAAACCATATAGTTTCTAATACTTGTGCATGTTGACTCTAAAGGAAATGTCTACTTTTAATATTTGCTATAATTTGGTTTAACACTATGTAAAGTTTTACAAAAATAAAATGCAAGAGGGAAATTGAATAGGTAAAAATGCAGTAGGGAAGTACCACAGAGAATACCTTGGGCTCTGTAAACATTAGAGACCAGTAACAGTAGACTCCTCCTTTAGTCAGCTGGCCTAACAAAGGTTGCTCATGCTTGTGTAAGTGGATTAGTAAAGGAACAGATTACTGTCTTTACCTTTTCTTTTGGATGAAAGAATAAATAATGGTTTATGTATATAATTTTAGTGGATTTGGGTTTGAGCCATTTTACTTTACAGACTCCTGTATAAAAACGTTCAGAGATGCCAGCCTGAGATGGCCCTATTATGGGTAAATTGCCATATATCTGTTTTCCCCTTTATATTCAGGAAAGAAGTGTCTAATCATTCCATCTGATTTCCATTAAGAAGCTTTTTTACTTCTCACATCCAGCAAATAACAATATGGCACAAATCCGAATCTGTTACCACTTGATTGGAGATTTTTCAAGGTCAGGACCCAGTTTCACAAGCAGTTCTATTTTTCAATACAGCTGACATCAGACACAAGCTGAAGACAAACTTGTCTAATAAAGCTTTCAGATTCAATTTTCTCTCTGCATATAGCTTCAGGAATCTCTGGAGGTCATTCACAGCATGTGCTGTAACACCAACAGGGAGAAGTAATGAAAAGCATCTATATAAAAAGCTGACACTCTGCCTTCCAAGCTGCATGAATAAAAACATAATAAGCAAGTTTAGAAACACAAATCTCTGTTATTCTCAGAATTTCTATTTTGATCTTTATAACATATCTTGATTTGAGGATTTGCTTCTGGTTTTTCTGTCAGGTGAAAAATATATGCAAAATATACTTAAGCCACAAATGCCTAATTTGAATAAAACCAAAGGTTACACCTTTATATTTAACGTCTTGTTTCAGGGATTTGGCAGTAGGTTCCCCTTTGAAAGATCTGTAATAAACAGGTGTGACAGAGCAGTTTACAAAACCAGTGTGAACTTCTACTTGTTTTTTTCAGGGCTTAGCTGATTAAATATAACTCACCCTGGGTTACAAAGAATTTTTATTGTACTCATACCTATGATGAAACATAAATCAGCAAGTCAAGACAGGAGTTGGCTGCTTTGCTGTTATTAAAGACAATATGGAACCAAGTCTGCTTTTTCTATTCTGTAACAAGTTGTTGAAACACAGCTGTCAAGATTTATGATGTAAATAAGATTAATGCTATCATTAGTCTTTCAAAGGACCACATTCACCTATTACATTTTTAAAATATGATCTGGTATTTTCTTCTGAGGAGCAAGCTTTGCAGCTTGTTTTCTTTCATTTAATGTCTTGATCAATAGTTAGTAGCAGCAGGATATGCCAGATTTATTTTGGTTCAATCCCATGAAATGTAAATGATAGCATACGGTAGAATTCTTCAGACTGTTACTGATAACCTGGATCAGGTGAGAGCACAGAACTAAGTTACAGTTATGGTTGGACTTTTTTATATGGCTCAAATAATCTTGGTAACAGAATCCAGTGTTGGTAATTTTCAAAAATCTGGCAACTATCACTTTTTAAAACAAAGATAGAATCAACAATGTAGGTTAGTTTATTCTGGAAGATATGGAAAAAGGGAGTAGAGTTCCTAGCTAAAGGGTATCCATAATAAAATGGTAGTTTATGCCCTTTTTCAGGTTTTTTTTTTTCCTAAATTTCTAGCTTTCCATCTTTAAATCACTTTTTTATAGTGTTTTAAACCTGTTTTCTCTCTTTCTCTCTCTCTCTCCCACTTCTTTTTGTTACAATAACCCAAATTACTGTGATATTTAACTATCCAGATAGCATCAGCCTGCAAATAGCAGTAATCTCTCTATTCTGTTTCTTTTTGTATAATAATTAGGCCCATTGACAATTACATTCTGTAAAAATCTCTTCAATTTGCTAGAATAGTAGAAAGGGATTGGTCACTCTGCACACAATCCTCTTGAATGTCTGTTCTTTGTTGACTTGTCTCTCTAAAAGAGCAAAGCAAGCCATCTTCTCCTTGTGAGGAGAGCAGTGCTCAGGGACATCCTGGTGATGCCCAAACTGAGTTTTTGGCAGCCTTCCTGTTTCTGCAGTGCATGGGGCTGCCTCAGAGTTTGGTGTGCTCTGCAGAGAACCAGCCAGCCAAAGAGTGTGGGCAGAGTGGAGGCTGCAGGGAATGAGGAACAAAGCTCATCATTGCTTCTAAGCTTTGTGCCCCAGTCAGAGGACATGAGACAGTGACAGAAGGACTTGCTGCTTGAACTGTAGGAGGCTAAAAGGAGGCAAAGATGACAAAAACCTCTTCTATTCCAGCTGTAAAATTCTTTAGTCTGATATATATGAAGTTTATCACTGGAATATCAGACTGCTGTCTTTGCATCAGTTTGGAGCAGCAGTGGAGATGCAGTGGTGGAGATAGGCAAGAAGAGATTTGCATTACTCACTGCTTTTTTAACAGTAGATTGGTGGTCAGACCACTCTTAAGTCCCTAAAGGCAATTCTTCATAGGATAAAACTAAAATAGAGGTTATTTTAACCTGAAAAGTAAGCATAATATGAGAAAACTTGACAAGAGTTTCACAAAGTAGTGCGTGGCAAGATATTTTTACAATCATGATGAAAGAACAGAAGGTGCTTGTAGTGATTTCAGAAATTCCTTTGTCAAAACAAAGTGACAGGGATGATGTTGCCTTTGAACAGCTGGTTTTAATCCTGCCAAATTTTTCACTTGAAGAATAAATTTGGACATTTTTGCATGAATTCTGTAATTCTGTTAAATTAGCTAATAACTGAGCTCCAATTATTTTACAGCTTCTTTAAACCTGTTATGATATTTATTTTTTAAACTACAAGGTACCTAGCATTCAATTGTATTCCTGTTGTTTTCTATCTGTGTACATTTTTACACCCTTTTTTCAGAGATCCCCTTGGATAAAATAGCAATTTATACTGTTAAATACATAAACAGATCTTTCAAAATTAGAAGAGCTGATTTTTATGAGACTGTAAAAGTTGGAGCTGCTGGCAGTTTTTTTTTTTCTTATATCAAAGAATTAGCTGTGAAAACTCAGTTACATTCCAATGGCAGTACACTGGAAATGTAAATTTTTGTCATATAGATTGTCATCCAATTGGAGGCTGCATAGTAAATCAAGGAACTTGTTACTTTTACTGACAAAAGGAGTACTGAGAGGTGCTTGCATCATTTGTGACAGATGTTGTCACAACGTTTTTTACAAGGCAAGTACGTGACAGAATTTGATTTTACAGCACCACAACTTCTGTAGTACAAAACATTCATTTTCATGAAACTCTTTTTGTAACAACTAAAAAAGATGCTTATCCTTTGGAAAAAGATAAACGCCTTGTGTAGTGGTATAAAAAATACTGCTTTTTAAAAAAGTGTATTAAAGGTTCTTGGGCTACCTCTCTTTAGTTTCTGTCTTCTTAATTCTCACACTCACTAAAAGTGATCCATTCATACCATAGCCTTTTGCTCTTCAATTTTTAGTGGCCCCATCAATCATGCTGAACTTTGCCTAAGGAAAGGTTCCTGGAGAATGCCATGACAATGCTATATTACTGAAAGGAGACTGAACTTTAGAGCAGTTTATCTTTCAGAAAGGTTTGAATAGAATAATAGGTCCAAGCAGATTAATGCTACCTTTGTTTACAGATATATATTGCAATCTTCAGTTGGTTTTGTACTACTTGTCCCTGGTTGAGTCATAGTCTAATTAGAATCAAATGCTTCAGATTTAAAGTTTTTTTCCACCACATGTAGAGCAGTCAATTGAATTCTTTATGTTCACTCTGCCAGGATTATTCCCATGTATTATCTTCCTTCTTAGCTGCTTCCTTCCCAAAGAATTCTCAGTTGTTACACTATTTCCAATTTGATTTTTAGAGAGTGTTTGGGAATATAACTGTACAGGACCACAGAAAGACTGAGATTGGAAGGGACCTCTGCAGATAATCTAGTCCAACCCCCTATGCAGGCAGGATAACCTAGAGGAGGCTACCCAGGATGGTGTTTCTGTGGCTTTGAGTATTTCCAAGAGTGGAGATTCTGCAAACTCTCTGGTTCAACTCCTTGCAAGACTCACTCTAAGAGCATTTCCTGATATTCAGGGGGAGCCTCCTGTGCTTCAGTTGTGCCCATTTCCTTGTCACTGGTGGCACTGCTGAAAAGAGCCTGGCTCCACCTTCTGTGCACCCTCCCTTCAGATATTTATACATGTTCTTGAGGTCTCCCCTGAGCCTTCTCTTTTCTAGGCTGAACAGTTCCTGCTCTCTCAAGCTTTTCCTTATATAAGAGAGGTTTCAGTGCCTTAATCATCATTGTGGTCATTTACTGATCTCTCTTCAATAGCTCTATAGCTGTCTTTTGCTAGGGATGCAAGGACTGGATGCAGTTTTCCAGGTGCTGAGCAGAGGGGAATGATCAGCTCTGTCCTGTCACCTGTTGGCAGGGATCCTCCTAATGCAGCTCGTGGCACCGACAGCTCCGTCGCTTTCCCAGGGTTTGAGGTGAAGCTGTAGGTCCCTGGGTCCTCCATATTATCCTTTCTGAAGACAGAAGTGATATTTGTTTTCCTCCAGTCTTCAGACACTTCTTCCTTTTGCCATGATCTGTGGTTATGTATAAGAGTTATTTTGTATTTTATTAGTATAAAGGAATTGATAAATAAAAGGTTTTGGAAAAAGTAAATGGAATTTTGAGATAGAGTTAAGATTATAAGAAGATTTTATTAGATAGTTTTTGAGAAAAAGAAATTTTATTAATTATTGTTAGTTAAAAAAATGTTGTAATATGTATAAGTTTGTGTATTGGATTGTTCCTTAAATTTTTGTAGTATATATTGTTAGTTTTTTGAAATAGTATATAAGTTTTTGTAAGTTCTGTTTGCTTTTTCCAAAGCCTTTTATTTATCAGTTCCTTTATACTAATAAAGTACAAAGTACTATCACTCTTGTACATAACCACAATGATCAATCAAAGTTTGTAAAAAGAACCCTTGCAATGATTGGTGCCAGATCCCCCAGCACTCAGCAGGTGCATCCCATCAGAGCCCATGCACTTCTTTATTTGTGTCCAGTTTGCTGAGTGTTCTCCAACCTGATTCTCTTCTACAGAGGGCAATTTTTAAAAACTCTAACTTCTGTACATGGATATTACCTCTTACAACCAAGGGAACTGTTAACATTCCACTTCTGGGTATCTTGCATACACAGAAAGTATTTGCAGAAGCTCTCTGCAGCAACAGGTCACAATGTGAACTTTTTGCTTTGTGGCACTAACTTAACTTCACCCTAATGTTTATTTGTATGATACACACAAGCCAGCTTATGTGGTTTATATCACTGAAATTTTTAGTGTTTGTAGGTAGACTCTACCTATTTCTGTGTTCTTATTCCTGTTGCAATTCGGTGTTTGTGATAGAAGAGTTTTTCTTTACACTGAGTGAAAGACATTGAAACATCTTGCTGCTGTGTTTGGAGGAACTTGGAATAATGCATTGTACAATAAGCAGCTCAGTCACACTCCCAGATATAAAAAGGAGGATGGCAAGAAAATTCTACCAGATCTTTCCTATGACAAAGAAAGGTCTGGGAAAGCTGACACTTTTCTTCCTACTAAATTTAAAGTTCTGATGCTGTTTAAAAATCTGGTAATAGTAACAGTAACATTTTAGAAACCATAATTTTTGTAGTTATTTTTCAAATATAGCAGTACATATTCACTTGTAAATCTTTTCCTTTTCTCCTAAGCATTTTAAACTTGGCTTTCTACTTTCTTTCGAACCTCCAAGGACTCTTTAGTTTCAGCCCCTTCATCCCACTGCACAGGCTCTTTTAGATCTAAATTTTAATTAATCATCCCATAAACTATCAGCTTCTTTTCTTTTACCTTTAATAATTAAAGTTATATATAATCCATAATGACTTGTTAAGCATCATAAAGAACTTTTAGAACTAAAAGGTAGTCTAAGCACTTAACTTGTATTTTAAACTGATAACAGTAACACATTATGTGAATGTTCCCTAAGTGTTCATGAAATGAGGTATAAAACTTTTACCCATTTATAGTCTATAAAAATTATTATGTATGAAATATACCTGATACAATTACCAAGCCTTTTTCTAGGAATTGTTTTTACTAAATATTCACAGCTAAGGAAATCAAGCATTGGTGTTGTATTAGAATAGAAAAGACTCACTTTGAAACATTATTTTTGTCTTTAAAAGCTGATTAAAATGTTAAGAAAATGTTAGGTTTGAGATACAATGCTCTAAGGATGCATATTTTCCACATTTAGAGCCATGGGTGGAATTTTGTTGGTGATAATTTTTGATCAACATAAAGACTTTATTTTGAGTTCAGATCACTAGAAAAAAAAATCCTTACTTTCGAACTTCAAAGATGGTGGCCTTTATTTTTTTTGAGATAAGAAATTTGTATTATTCATAATATTTAATGAGAGTTCTGTTGGCCCCTATTAGTTTCTTTTCAGAACTCCTTTATGACCTGGAACACCTGGCAGGTAGCTGTAGCTCCTCTGCAAAAAATGCTACTGGAAGTGAGGACCTCGCAGGGAGGGGCTGTACTGAATGGCAGAACTTAATGTTCTTAACTTTATTTCCTTAATGTTGAAGTACAGACAGAGATGAGACTATTCATTTATCACTGGAACAAGTCTAGATAAATCAGTCTCAGAACTGTCTATCCAGAGCTCTCTCCAAGAGAGAGTTTGGAGTTTAAGAATATGATCGTAGATGCTCTAACCCTGTAGAAAACTGGCTGCAATGCCACAGTGTAATGGGAAAAAAAAAAAAAAAAAGGCATTTTAGTAGCTGACACAATTTCACCTGTGTGGTGCTGTGGAGTTTAGTTGTTCCAAGTCAAGCCCACAAGTTCTGGTAAAATGACACAGAGATTTCCCATGGAATAAGCCAAACCTGCCTGGTGTGCCATGTGCCACCCAGTGAGCTGCTCGTTTGCCCACTGAAGGAATACTCACTTGTTCTGCCACTAAACTGCTCAGTCTTGCCTGTGCTAAAATAGCAAATTCACTGAGTGATGTTGTCTGAGTGTATACCACAAGGTACAGGTATTCTTTCTCTGCTTGCTCAGAGTGAGTAAAATGCAGCTGAGTTTCCTTGACTAAAACAAGAACAAAGTTTAGTGGGTGGATATTACAGCTCTTCATTGCATGAAGGATTCAAGGTTGGAGTCTCCTTTAATTGGTGCTGCTAACAATGGAACTAAAAACCCAGGCTGGAGGTGTAAATTGAATTAAGATCTATATCCAGTTACTGTGTTATTTCTTCTTTGTCAAAAAGCTTTGACCTAATAGATGCAGTTACCTTACACAGTTACAACTTCACCACCACTAAAAGCATTCAGAAGGATGGTCAGGAACATTCCTGTGAACTGAGGCAGTTCTGCTTAAAGACTGTGGCTTGAAACAGGGGGTTTGAAGGGCTTTGAAGCTTTTGAAAGCATTGTCATTCTTCCTGTCTGGTCTGTTCCTGTTCAGTACCTAAATAAGGAGTTTTATTTGTTCTGATTTGTCAGTTTGAGCCTCTCTTGAAACACAGCACTGAAATAAGCAGAGTAAAAGTGGGGGAAATTCTTTCCTTGCAACTGGCTTCATTCTGTTTTACTTGGGTTTGCATTGAATATTTGAATTTCAATTTCATGACACATGCCAATTATTTTGACTCTTCAAGTTAAACATTACAGATTAATTTTAAGATGCAAAAATTGCCAATATACTCTGAATTTCATCAGTGTATTTCAAAGTTCAAGAACAAGTTGAAAATCACACTTATTATTCTGTGGTTTATTTTTCTACTATTTCTGTTCTGTGTTGTTTCCTTCTTTGTTAAAGAGCAGAAGGTGCTAATGAAAAATCACCTTAAAAACTTTATATTTGTGTGGTTTAATGTCTTAACTTCTAATTGTCTTTTTGGTTTTCATGTTTATCATATCACAGAAGTGAATAATTATAACCTTTAAATAAGTTGAAAGATTAAGTCCTTTATTGTTTTTATGATGTTTCATTGGGATAGAATTTATTAGTCAGATATTTTAAAGAAAATAATTTGATTCAAGTTCTACATTTATAAATGAATTGTCCTGAGAAAAAACCAAAAACAAAGTAATAATAAAATGACCCCACCAAAACCAAAAGCAACAAACTGTCCCCTTTAAATCACAGAAACTGTCAGTGCAGTTCTGGATAAATTTTCTCAGAATGAGAACTTTTGCTGCTTATTGTGTTGTTAATGCTGATTTATATTTGTCTATTATTTTTAATCTCTCACTTATGCAGTTCTGTTAAATGAACTGTGTCATATCTAAGCAAGCATAAACAAAGAGAAAAAAGGGATAGATACTGTTCTAAGTGGCATTTTTGTAGTAAGGGGAGATAAGTGTCAGAAGTGAATGACTATACAAACACTTTGTAAAGGCAATTTTTATAAATAACTTGATAAATCAAATATTCTAATGGTAAATCAAAGTGGAACAGATTATTGCCACCTTTAGAAGAAGATGGTAGATCTTGAAGTTTTTAGAGAAGATATTGTACTGGACTGTTGCACTTCTGCTAGTACCTTATTTTTTTTTTTGTAATATTTTAAGTTTCTTGATGCACAAGAACTACATCAAGGAAAAAAACCCAAAAAAAATCAAACAAAACCACACAAAAACCAGCCCAATGGATAAAAAACACCCCAAAACCCATAAGCTAAAATCCAGATCAGTAAACCCATAAATATTAGAAAATTAGAAACACCCTTTTCTGAAATGGCTGCCACTGGGGGAAAAATAAATAAATAGATATTAATTGGTGAACTCACGATTGTGTACTCAGGTAAAATACATGAGATGCAAAAAGGTGCCAGGCAGTGTTCTCAGACACCCAAAGTCTACTGATGGATGTCCCAGTTTAGAAAATTATTCTTCAATTTACCTGAATATTGATGAGGAGAAACATTTCCTCTGAGATGAGACAACTTCTGTTTAACCTACATGAATGCCAAATTAGGCAACTGTTTTCCTGTTGTCTAAGGATCTCTGAAGTCACAAAGGAAATATGAGGTCTTGGCTTTATGGACAAGTTGTTGAACCCTGACCTACTACCTCAGTTTTCATGTTTCAAACAGACTTTGCTGCATAAATGCCAATGGAAAACCATCAGACTCAGAAGTAATAGAAAAAAAAAAAAAAAAAAGAACCAAACCAAACCAAAATACTTACCCTGCATGGAGTTACACTGCTTTGGTGTTTTGGTTTGTTTTTGTTGAAGACAAGCTATCTCACAGGAAGAGGGCAGGAAACTGATTTTCTCTACATTGTAAGAAGACTGGGAAAAATGCAAAAAACCCCAATTTTGGACCCTTAGAAATTAATAAAAATCTGGTGGTTCAATGCTAGAAAATGTAGAACACACCCCACAGAGCTTTTATTTCAGCCTTCCTGGTTTAGTTATTGCTGTTTCAACAGCTGATTCAGATAGAGATTCTAAAGTGTAGGTATTCAGTTTCTTCACTAATACTGTAGAACCTCAGTGAAGCAATGCTATTTGTTCTTCTGTTTTCTCTGTTTTAGTTTTTATTCTTTGGTTGATCTTTTAAAAAAAAAATGAGAAAAAATATAACAAAATATAACTTAGTGTAGCTTCATGTGCAATAATACTGTGCATGAGGAATTGCTTTTGCATCATTAACTGAAGGTCAAAAATAGCCCAACAGTTCATAGCCATCTCTGTATAAATAGCAAAAATCAAGGAGAAAAGATCAGTCTTGAACATCTGAATGAGTTTATGTTCCATACTTCTGTCCAGTGGTGTCTGTCTGCAGCACCTCTCATCATTTTTGCTGCACACAGAAACTCTGCTTCACTGTTTGGTATTTCCCCATTCCAAGCAATGAATAATTTACAGATTATTTGTAACCCATGTTTAATAAATTAGGAAAAGACACTAAGAAGATGCATCTGTTTCCTCCAAAAAGTAGGGAAAAAAAAAAGAAACTTGTTTGGTCATGCCATGATGTGTTGCATAGTCCAACCAATTTTTTTCAATCTGTCTTCTGGCATAGAGAGATCTGACCACACTACCAGATTTTTGGAAAATTACTCACACTTCAACGACCTTCAATGAGGGGTTCTTATTACACTGTGAACTTTGCTAGGGTTACTAGGTCCAGCTGGTCTTCTAAGGTTGGAATTTGAATATGCTGAGAATGCTGGATGTTAAGCAGATATTGTAATAGTAATACTGTGGAAAAAATTAATTCATATTTTCTTTTAGTTTTGATTTTCATATTTTTAGTAGAGATAATATCAAGGTATGGGCTTATTTCTATCTTATCCTTTCTGTGGCATAAATTCTGAAATACTGAAAAAAACATTTATCGAAGTTCATTTATTCAGTAACTTCAGCTTTTTTTTTTTTTCTTTCAGTAACTCCTGGTGAAACTGTTGCTGTGGATACACAAACCAGGGTAACCAAGGAAACCACCACCTTCAAACCAGAGATGCCATCCTCTGTGCTTTTGGAGGTTCCAGCCTTGGCTGACTTCAATAAGGCTTGGGCAGAACTCACTGAGTGGCTTTCTCGACTGGATCGAGAGATAAAATCTCAGAGAGTGAAAGTAGGTGATCTTGATGACATCAACAACATGATCATCAAACAAAAGGTATGAAAAACACTGATTTTTCAAGTTGAAAGCCTCATGATCTTTATTCTGTATTAAATCCTTTCAACAAGGAACACAGGAGAGATGACAGGGTGCAGTAGATGTAGTTGTCACTTCAGCGACTTTATCCCATAAACACAATTATTGGATGAAACGTTTAAATAGCTAATTGAGGAGAAAAGAAAAAGTATTTAGTATTTTCTCTGGTATTTGAAGCAGATCTATCGTTCTGCTGCTTGTGCTGTAAGAGTATGCAAGCCAATGGTTGAAATATAACCTTCATGAGAATAAAGGAATTGCATAGTAAGCTCCAGGTTGCCGGGAAGAAGACAACCCTGTTTCACACCTTTTCTTATGTTACTTCTCTAATAACTTTGTGAGAGCCTTACTGCTGCTCTCAGCTTATCAAAGGCTCCTCAGTTGTCTTAACAAAAAGAACAGCTCATTAATGCAATTGTTTTGTCAGCAAAACTGCATCACTGCATCACTTGTCTTTGAAAACACAGAAAAACACGGAAATACACGTTTTAGGAGAAAAAAGGCTAAATTTTAGCTACTCAGTAGCAATAAAAGTAATTTTGTATTATACAGCTCTAAAGTAATTACCTGCCTTCTAGATTTAGCATTGTTCAATATAAAAGATTTCCCTTGCCTGCGCAAAACTTTTCAGTGCTAAATTTCCATTCAGTTCAGTTCTAAACTGAGTTTAGGACTCCCTATTATAAGATTCTGTTGTTTTTTTTTCTCGTTATCTTCCTCCTCATAAAAAAAAATCTGATTTATTGTAAGGAAGATATTGACATATTTTCTCTTTGCTTAAACTAGAAATAGGGGGAGAAAAAATGTATACATTTTATAGACACTCTGTACTGAGACATTTTAAAGAAAATATGCTGATGTCTCATGGGATTAATTTTGCTTATTTTCTTATACTTCCTTTTTTGCCCAGTGTTTTAAACTATTTTTGAGAAATCTGGCTTGCTTTACCTTCTAGATGATGAACATGTTAGTTTCATCTTGATTAATGATTATATTTACTCAGTAGAATTACATACTGCTTCATTAATTAAAATATCCTTACAACAGAATGGATATGTGTGATAATTCCAGTGCCATCTGCACAGGGCATAAGGTTAAAATAGTTGTTATGTCATTTGGAAAGGTTGAGGGCCAAAGAAGACTTGTTTACACATTATATTTTAGTGTTTTTCAGAATAATTTTGGTTTCAAAATTTTATACTGTCAAATAATTGGTTCAGCATTATTCAATTTTCTCACATATACCTCACTTTAGCATATTATTCTGGCAGGCAAAACCCATAGTTTGCTTCCTTCTGCAGATGTCTTTTACTTAAATATGAGATCAAATTATTAATTCCTCATAATTTCAGTTAATATTATACATATTTTTAAATGAACTGTTTTGTAATTGCTTTTTTGTCTTAGTTCAAAGCTAAAATATTTTAACACTACTGCAGTCTGTTCCTGGCTGGGTAGCCCTGTCTCTTTTTTTGATACCATGCTGTGCTGGTAACAAAACCAGCAGGAAAACTCTTTTTTGTCATGCTTACCTCTCTAATTGGCTGTGCAACAGAATGTGACATTTAATGTATTCTCTGATGAAATGGAAGAACCAATGTCTATATATAGACTGCAGTTCTGTTAGCTGTCTCCCTCTTCTCTAATGATCATCTTAATATCACTTAATACATGGAAATGAATGTCGTGAAATATTTCATTCTTCTTGTAAATCTATCACTGGATTATTAGGTGAGATTAAGATGGAGAATTTTCAAAACTGACAAAGAATTTTTAGTTTTAAAAAAAAAAAAAAAGAAAAACAAAACCTACCCTGCTTTCTAATGCGTGGAGTGTCTGCAGCAGTCTGTGAGCTGATGAAGTTGGACGTGTGGGTACTTGACTAATCTGAAAAGTCATGCCAGATATGATCTAAGTTGGAAATCCAAAAGTAGTGCTTACCTCCCCTGATCTGTACATTCCATAGAGGATTATAGGGATATTTTTTCCTGTGGTTGTAATTTAAAAGTCATTGAAAGTCACCACACTGCACTGTGGTTTATTTGGAGAGTTTATTGCATCTTTACAGGTATCTCAGTAAGATTTAATGAAAGTTCCATCCTCGTAGATTAACCTGGTTTTTTTTTTTTAATCAGTTCTTAGACTTTAGGTGTAAAATACCATCTAAACACAGCCAAATACTTCCTTTATAAAAATTCATTATTGCAGAGATGCATGCTTCAAGAAAGCTGTTTCATTGTGAAACATCTCTAGCTGCTCACCCAGAATTTAGAATGCCTCAAACAGCTCATCCTGTTGTTGTCTTACCAAACCCTTACTGGTTTTGGGTTTTGATTCCATTTCATATTTTATTCAAAGCAGAGAGCCACATTTCTAATGGTAAATTGCAATGTCAGAGCAAACATTTTAAAAGCAAAGAAATCCCACATCCTAGCAGTGTATGTAACAGGGCATTTTCCAAATCACCCAGGTAAAAATAAGTGACCTTAGGTTGTCCTCTCTTTCACAGCAGCATGTAATGTTGTTGAAGCTCCATCTCTGAGGGCATTTTGGTTAAGTTCACTTCAATCTGATTGTATCACAGGATCACAGCCACTAACTTTGCCATATTTTTCCCTCCATAAAAGTTTAAGACATCGTTAGCCCTCACTTGAACTTTGCTTGGAGCTGATTGCAGTGAATTGGCACTCTTGTGTGAATAGCACATACACTGGTTAATTATGGGACAATAAAACTCAAAAAAGACAACTATTTTTTAAAAAGACTTATTTTAGTGGCAGCTTCCCCCTAATGAAAGAAACAATAAAAATTAAATTCTCCTAGGTTGTGTATGTAATATATAGTAAAAGAAATATACTGAAAGAGTAGCATAATGACTACTCATTTCAAATATCTATAGTTAATCTTTCAGTCAAATGAGTGGTATACTGCAAGCAAACACATTACATATTTTAGTCATCTATGGTTGCGTATCTCTTCTTAAACTCTGCATAATTAAACTAAAAGACACTAAAAAGTATGTAGTAAAGATATTTAATACTAGCATTTTTGTCATCCATGTTTTCATTAAAGCAAAATTATTGTATTTTTCTCATATGCTTAAAGATTGATGTTTTGTAGGATTTGATCCTTCAATAAAGAAATGTAAAGCAGGCTGATGAGAGACTCATGTTGTTCCTTTAGACGAGAAATAAAAAAAAAGTTAATGGGAAAGTTCATGGCTGTATAATATGCCATGATGTAAGGAGGTGAGGGACATAAACTGTGGTTTACCCAGTTGCTTTAATTCACTGTCCTATCTTCAGAACAATCAACATGCCTTATATTTGAAGGTCAGGTGGGAGTTCTTCATAAAAGAGAAAATTGTGATGAACAGGATGATGAACTCCATTTTGCTACCTTCATATTAGCTGGAAACCTTACTTAAGCCTTTATTCAGAAACTCTGCTTTGGCATCATTGTATTTTGAGAAAGGTTTGCAGCAGGAATAGATTTTTACTTAAAGTAGTGAATCATGGATGCTGTGCAAAGCTTGAAGTTAATTAACAATGCAGCTCAAAGAGATCAGGTACTATAATCTTCTTAAATTTTGAATTCTGTCCATAGATTTTGCCAAGGCAGGCTGTCCCTCAACTTTTTGTAATGTATGTAGTTGAAAGCATGGCTTTTTATTGCAATGGATGAACATAGATTTTATTTAGTAAAAGGTATTATAATAAGTAACATTTCTAATGAATGAGACTACAATTTTCAATGCCCGCTTTTACTCACTGATTTTAAGAGTTGAATAGGTTGAATCTTCACTTTTAGGTGCAGTGGAGGGGACTAATCTGAAAAAAACAATATTTATGTAGAATGAGACCAACCTAGTTTCTGAGACTCTTAAGCAAAAAGAAAAAAAGATGCTTTCAGATAATGATTTGTGTCATCCAAAAGTAGTCATCCAGAAAGATGTAGAGAACTTATTTCTGTCTAATTAATTTGTCAGTATTCAAAAAAAGGTAGGTTTGATCATCTGTCAGTTAGAGAAGTAAACAAAACTAGAATGAGGAAATGTTTTCACTTTTAATTGTAATTTCAATAGTTGAGAATCTTTTCCAGGTGATGGACAATAAAATAACAGTTAAGAAAAAATATTTGTTTATAAACTGCAGAAAAAAAGAGTGGGCTTAACTTACATTCCTCTTGTCTGAGTATTTTTTATCTATCCTATCCCATGGTTACATAACATGCATTTTAGTGTTCAACTTAAATGTGCATTTTCATATGCAACTTTAAAATGAATATTGAGATAGATCAAAAGAATGGGAAGTTTTCTGTCCAAACTGTGTTCCAACATCCATTTTTGTGGAAATAAAAATATAGTTTTCCAAACTTATATCCTGTTATTATAGAAGCAACTGTAAGTTCCAAACTAAAATTTGCAGTTCTGCATTACTGAGTGTAAATCTGTGTACTCTAAATGTGCCTGTGTTATATGAAAAGTTGTAGTTGCAGACAGAGGGTTTTGCTCTGTCCATACAGCTTATGCCAGAAGTGTGAGCTGTAGATAAGTGGAGTCTTCACCCCTTTGGCTACTGTACTTTAAAGTCTACAGACTCTTACAGAAGTTTCATTTTAGTGACAAATGCATGCAAAGATCCACATGGTGCATCTTCAGATAATGTACTGTAAAAACCATAACAGAAGATTTTACACCAGTTCACGTGGTGTGCTTAAAGGGAAGAGTTTGCTAGTCCAGAATCCAAGTGGGCTGGCAGTAAGTTGGGAATTTACATTCACACTTTCTGAATCAATCTTCAGGAGAATGTTTGCTCCATCCCTCACTCTGTACTGTCATGATGCTTTGAGGGTTGTTTTCAAAGCTTCTAGCATCTTCTTTTCCCATAGGAATACACAGCTGCAGACAATCCCTGTGTCACTGTTGGACCAGGATAAACTATCCTGATAAAGCAGGGCTGGAGCTGAAACTGATTCTGCAGCATGTTGGATGGGTCACTGGCATTTTTGTGCATCCTCTCTGATACCATAAACCTACAGAGGACTTTATGGGTTAAATGGTGTGAAAAACCCCACTTACCTCTATGAAATTCACCATAGGATATAACTGCTCAGGAGGCACTATCATTAATTTAGGTGTAATTCAGAGTGTTCTTGTTGTTGTATTTAATAAGGGATATCTAGTGGAATTCCTTTCTGCTGTCATGCTGTTAGACTTATGAAATTAGTTCTAATTTATGAAAGTGCTGGAAATCTGGTTTCAGTTTCTGAAGTGAATAAAAAAATTAATACATGAACAGATTTCTAAATATATTAATTTATCATTATAAATTTAAAATTACAAGATTTGTGATGCAAAGATCCATGTAGCACTGAAGGCTTTTGCTTTTTTGCAGAATAGAGGAAAATGTCTGTCAGCCTTCCAGCTTGTTTCTAAAGGTTAGAAAATTCAGTAGGATGCTCTAGAGGGCCTGGAAAACTGAGCCTTTAAAGGGAAAGGGAAGAAAAAAAGGTCTATTAGTTGGAAAATTGGACCTCAAGGGATATAGAATATGTGTCAGGAGACTCTTTTTTTAATACTTTGTTGAACAAAAAGACAGCTGATGTTTTAAACTAGCTTGGCCAGCTCATTACTGAGTGTTACAGAGTATATTTGTTTTCTGCAACAGTAAAAAAAATGTCTAAACACTGTATTTTGGAACATGATTAACAGCTATTTCTTTATTTCTTTATAATGTTAATTACTAGGACATGCATAAAAGTTTTACCTCTAAGGATCTGATTCTAAACTCATTGAAGTAAATGAGTTACTTTCATCATTTTTCAACTAGTTTTCAGTCAGGCTGTAGCTCATCATCCAAACAAAAAACAGTATAACAGTTGTGCCTAAAGATGACATTCCTCTTTTTGCTTTTATTGGCCTATTGTGAAATAATTTGAGGGGTTTTTTTTCCAATTCTCAACAAAGATAAATTATCATGATGAATACGCCTGGCATCCTGTTCACCAGGGAAAGGATAAGAGTGTGGCAACTCAGTTTGGTTTGCATCAATATGCTGAGTATTAGAAGTGTTAACTTTTCCTTAGGGCTACATTTTTTTCAGTAGCAATATTTTTTTTTAATTTCTGTGTCTGACCTACGTTATAGGTATAAATTACCTATTCCATAACAGTGAGTCTTACATTATCTACTTTTTTTAATCCAAACCATACTTTCATGTTGTGTTTTCATTCCACCAGTACGTGCAGCTCAGAGACCCTGCTGCACCAGGTCCTCTACAAATGCACCATGGGTATGGAAAAACTTTTACAGCTGTGTGCTGTCCACAGAGACATGGGAAAATCCTGCTGTGCTGGAAAGGGTAAAAACTCCCTAAACCCTCATGAGTTCTGTGAGGTTTCTATCCAGCCAGCATAAAAATGCCTAACTAAGTTCTTACATTTAATATGGCCCTCACCAACATGTTGAAGGAAGGGATCATTCCTCTTTAATCAACCTGTGGGACAGCATTTGGAGTTATGTATCTGGTTTGGTCCCAGTGTGTAGGAAAGGCATGCAGGGAGTCCAGAGGAGAGCCAGCAAGGGGGTCAGGGGCAGGAGAGCTCTTGGTAAATGAGGAGGGGCTGAACTGGGCTTGCTCAGCCTGGACAGAGCTCAGGAGGCACCTGCTTGCTCTCTACAGCCATGGAATGGGAGCCTGTAAAGACAGAGCCAGGCTCTCCTCAAAGTCTCACAGCAGAAGGATGAGAGACAACAGACACATGCTGCAGCAAAGGGAATTCTGATGAAATATTATCAAAAAAAATGTGCATGAGGAACATAGTGGAACATTGGAACAAGCTGTCCAGAGATGTCAGGATTCTCCATCCTTGCAGATATTCATCACAAAACTGCATAAGGGCCTTGTGTGACAAGATGTGACTCTGAATTTGGCCACATTTCAGCAGTAGCTGAGCAAGATGAACTGTAAAGGTCCCTTCCAAGAAAAATTATTCTGTCATTATATATAAATGCTATTCTCAAATATGGATTTTATGTTCTATACTTTGTCAATGAAACATGCTCTAAATGAAGGAAATAATGGCTTTATCTCCTGCTTTGTTAACTCTCCCACCTCAGCTGTTATTTGCTTTAAGGACTGGAGAAGTCCTGTTAAAATTTAGACTTTTCTTTTTTTTGGTTCTAAATAGTTGTGAGGGTCTGTTAAGGCAGTTACACAAATTTTAGGGGGCTTTATTTTTGTACTAATATTGATATATGTTATTAGAAGTAGTAGCAAGAAAATATAAGAGTGGCTTTGGTTTTATCCAGAAATTGTGGGAAATATAAAAGCAGCTTGTTTCTAGATAATGATGCAATATATAAAATTCTAATCTAGTTGTAATCATAAAATGCAAATTAAAACTAGGGGGAACAATTGTATATTTGCTCATTTAATGTGTGAGAAGATGATGCTCCTCTTCAAGAAATAAGTTTTCTTCTGTAAGAAAATAAAAACATCAAATCCCAGGAGACGTCCCTAATGAAAGTGATCGTGAAACACAGTTCTTTTATGTGGAAAAGAAAATGACCCCAGAATTTAAACTAAAATAATCTGTGGTCTTGAAATGTGCCCTATTGAGTTCTCAATGTGCCAAGGGTATTTTGATACTTCTATAAACACATCTGAATAATGATACAGGTTTGGGGTTTTGCTAGCAGATGGACAATTCCCTCTTGAGGCAGAACAGCCAGCAGTGTCATTATCACCTTTTTCATGAAGGGATTGTTTAAAAAAATGTCACCAGCTTTTGAAAACTGTAGTGTAAGCTTTATAATAAGTCGTTTCTAGTAACTCATCTCTACTGCAGTAAGCACAGTTCTTGGAATTCCGTTTTCTCTTTTCCCGGTAGAATTCTATAATAATTTTTTTGCACTTAGAGAAGCTCTCATGGAGAGTTCTCAGTTGATTTACATGTAGATATTGTTTTATAACACTCATGTTGAGTAATGAAAACCACTCAAATAGGTACTTTACTCAAATGTAAGGGGACAAACATCTTAACTCACTCCAGTGCAACAATGAAATTTTGTGCTATGTAGAGATGCTTACAAGTGAAAAGGAAAATTTTTAAAAACACTGTGAGAGAGGCTTAAAGGCATATTTTTATTCAGGAGTGCCCAGTTCTTGAAAAATATTCTCTATTCCCTAACCATTATACACTTTTTTTTTATTAAAAAAAAAACAGCTTGTGACCCACCATGAGCTGTTTTAGATTTAAGGTAAATAAACAATAAGTTCCTTTGGTTCTGGGAAGGCAGTGAAATAGTGGGAGATAGAACAGCATCTTGCAAAGTTGGCTCTATGGAGGGATTCAGGAGAGAGGAACGCTGTGCTTGGAATTTGTTTCCCTTGCCCCACCTTTTCATCTTTGTGTAACACAGGCCATTTTCTGCTGCCTGGAGTTCCCTTTGGCTCATCTCTTCTTCAACATATTCTCCTTTTGTATCTACTAAATTGAATTTTGCATGCAGAAGATAAGGACAAAATGTCTGATTTTGCCTAGATCATCTAACATTTCCTAATGATAGCAACATGTTGAAGAAGCCTTAGATTCTAGCACTTCAAGACTTGCTTTTCCTTTCACCAGTTGGGGACAGTGGGAGATAGGTTTTTATGTTTCTTTTTTCTTTTGTTTGATAGAGAACAAATAGAAGTAGAATTTGTTTTGTTTGATATCCTTGATTACTGGAAAAAAAAAAACCTTCATATTAGCAGACAGAAAATTTACAGTTTAAATAGAATATTAATTTTTCAGGTTACTAGTGCAATGAAATCCTAGAAAATGGCTGAATGCACACACAGTTTAAACTATGAAAGTACTTCTACTAAAAGCAATAGAAGTGTTTTCCTCAAGAAAGAGACAATAAAGTATTTTTCCAGATTGAAACAGAGAATTCAGCTCTTCATGTAATCAAGTGCTGAAGGAGTACTTAATTAAAAAAAAAACTGGTTTTGCAGTAGGTGTAGGCCATTTCACATTACTCTAGCCTCTCATCTGTCTCTGTTGCCAGCTGATACAATAAGCAAGGGAACAAATCAATCTCAGAACTGTATTCTGCTGCTTTTGTGGACCATTTTTCTTATTGAGCTAAAAGATCAATTTAACTTCTCACCGTGGCACTCCTAATGGTCAGATGCTTTCTGCCTACAGGAAGGATTTTCTGCAGCCAAATATGAGATTCATAATTGAGATTTAGTCACTTCAGCCAGTTCCCAACTTCCTTTTTCACACTTCTGGATTAGTCAGATTCTCCAGATGAATTGTTAAATATGGAATTCACCCTGGGTTTCATGCAGTGAGGGGAGGGGAATTGTTTCCTGGAATGGCTTCCTTCTCTCAGTACACCAGCTCAGGTGTAGATACCTACCTCCATTTGGTCTGACTCATCTCCACCCCTGTGGAGGAGCAGTTTTCTGCTGGAAGACATGGCAGAGCCAGAACATTCCACTGGGAATGAAGTAACTCAGTGATTGTCCTCAGCTGGATTCCTGGCACAGCTCTGCAAACCAAGCCATTTTCCCATAATGTAAAACAGCCAGTCCCTACCATTTGTTAGCATGACAAAGCTTCTAGATATCCAGACCAAAGGCAGTGATTTTACTCCATTGGGACACTGAAAAACTCCCTGATTTCTCTTTCTCTATCCATTTCTTCTGTCACCCCTGAAGGCCACAGTTCCAAGTTTTAGTTTAATTTTATTTTAGTATTAAAAAAACCCAACCCAGCCCCCCAAAACAAAACTACAAAAAATAATGTTCTAATATTAGCAATGGGAAAGTGAAAAGCTGTATTTTGATATTCAAAGTGGCTTCTTTTTGATGTTTTAAAAGAACAGCTTGACACTTTGCTTCTGTGAGAAACAATAAATTAGGATCAGCAGTTGTTTCTAATTAGAGGAGAAGCTGGTTTTGATATTTTGGAAAAAAATGGTTCTAAGGTAACACAAAGACCCTGTTTTATTTTGCCTTCCTGTTCAGAGAAAGATCTGTTATGTTTTGACCAAAAAGCAAGGAAGTTAAAATGAAGAAACAATAAACTGAAGATAAATTTAAGCATTTTCCTCTTTGTGGGGAGAATGATGTTTTTTGGGCTATTGTGAGTTACCAGGGATGTCTCACTGCATATGTCACAGAATCTTTTATTCAAACAGACAGTTTTGAAGGTGGCATGATGTGGGATGATATCTCAGGGTAAATGTCCAACCTTTTGACATATGTTTGACCATTTTCTTTTTATTATCTAATCAGTGTGTCTCAAATTCCTGCTGTGCATTGGGATCAGCACTGATAACATTTTGAAATGTTATTATAAGTCCTTCTACTCCTTCCTATGTGGTCCCTATGGCATAATACTTCTGATGAAAACTGGTAGATGTGGCATGTCATATACAACATCATTCAGATGTGGGATTCAGCTCTGACAGAGTGGTTGTGTTTTGCAAAGAAATGATGGGGCATCAGAATACATAGAAACTATCAGCTTTTTTGCTGGTAGTGGGATTTTGGGTGGGGCCTCCCCCCCACCTGGACCTGTCCTTGAGGCATGTGATAAAGAACAAGAACACTGATGCTAGGGAGCCACATTATATCCAGGCTCACTAGATGACAGCTGTGAAAGCTTGGCATCAAAGTGCTGTGAGACAGTTGATAAAATCAACTCCCTCAGCCATTTGTATTTTGTATTCCTTGACTAATTTAGAGGAAAAAAAAAAAGGCAAATTAATTCATTTATTTAATAAAGAGGATTTCCCATGCACTTTTTTAAAAGTCAGGGGGAAGTTCTTTGGAGGCAGCAGAATCTGAATTGGGGCTGAGCACATCCAAGTGGCCCTTCTGGTCAGTGACTGTAATATGTATTTCAGGCCTGATGTTATGAACTCAAAAATAGCACTTGTGTGTTCCTGGACTAAATGTTCCATAGCTACACAAACCTGCAATATAATCCACAACAGACATTGTTGATATGATTGATTTAGAGACAGAATGGTTCACAGGAAAGAATTTGTGGCATTTTGTGCATTTAAATTATAGTACTGATAAGGTGCATGTGGATGAAAAAGCTTACATATTTATAAGTCATTTCAACCAGGATTTAGATCATTGTTCTGAGCTGAGCAAAAAAAGTGAAATTGCCTCTCTTGTCTTGTGATTATGGTTAAGAGAAGACAGGAAAAATGGATTAAATGTAGGTGGAGAGGAAAGGGTAGGAAAACCAATGTAATTGTTGAATTGGAAAAGTTTGCAAGACCCTTAGTTTGTCTTCTCTAAGACATGGTTTTATAAAGGTCTGTATTGGTGAAGTGCAAAACTTCAGGGAAGGAGAAAGATTTGTAATGTAGAAATGCTCTTGTTTTTTTATCTAGATTACTGTATGCAAATTTAATATCACCATATTTCCCTCCCCCATCTCCTCCTCTTCCTGTGAGACTGCAGAAGTATTTAGGTCAAACATCATTTGCCTTCTGAGAAGGATATCTTACATCTTTCTTTGACTCTTTCTAGCCAAATATGCTGAGATTAAAGAAGATCTTTCATATTGAAACTTCTATTCAGTCATGTTAGTTCATTTTGTTTATTAGTTTCTATGTTGTTTTTTTTTTTTTCCAATATATATTATCAAGGAGTGATTAATCTCTTTTACTTAATTATGATGGGTTTTTTATTAATTTAATACTTTTGTATGTCTCTAATAATTAGAATGGTTTATACAGAAGCCAGAATTGTAAGTGGAATCTAAGGGAGCTGTGCACGTGACTTTTCATTTCCTTGGGTGCTCATTACCCAATTCCTTTGAAATTCCTTCATTAGCCAATCTTAAAATCACAAATCTTAATTAAAATAACAGGGCAGCCTTTGGAGACCTCTTAGCATAGAATACAAAGCATTTAGTTTTTATTATGGGAAAATTGTGATTTTTCCACTGTAGGGTTCACAGGAAATGTGTTCTCTTGACTTCATGTTTCATTGTATGCCCATTTCTGAGTTCCAGGGGTTATGTGATCATTGTTAGGCTTTGCTGTAAGGTTGATCTTCAGGGATGCTATTTAACAATATAGAGGATAAATGATTCTTCATCCTGTTTTGAATTATGGGTAAATCACCATTTATATTATCATTTTAAACCCTCTTTCCTTCTACTGCCATTGCATAATAAGACTTTTTCACTGTAATTATAATTTCCAGCACAAAAATCGTATAAATAGCAGATTATTTTTTTAGTACTATCTCAGGAAAAAAAAAAAGAATGAACAGCAGGACTCATTTCCAGCTCCCTGTACTTCAAAAGAATTGTAATGGATTATTAAAAATAATGTGAAAACAAGCACTTTTTCCACAATACTCAACAGAAAATGATGATCTTTTCCTTTTAGTGCTTAGCTACCGATGCTTCTCCTTGGAGACATTTGACTCCATTTCAATCTGCCTCTGTAGGTTTTTTCCCCTTTCTTTTCCAAATTTATTTGGATTGTGCCTGTGAGGGATGCACTGTGAGGAAGGTAACACAGCACAGAGGATGCCAGTCCCTGTCAGGGTTGACCATGACAAACTGTTCCTGGGCAGCAGCCTGCTGCCAGAACTCTGTCTGCTGGAGTTCCTCCGTCTGCTGCTTGTCTGGTGCTCTGGGCAGGGAAAGAAAAAGAAAATCTAATTGGGAAGAGGTTCATTGAAACAATTCAGAAATAACTGCTAAGCAGTATAGAGGTTAAATGTTAAAGCTAGTTTTTAGTTCTAATTTTATGGTCTGCACTGAAGTGAAGTTCATGTAATGAAATATGGAAATGACTATACTATAATATAACTATATTTTCTCAGAACAATTTCTATTATGTTTGATAAGAACTTTCATTTTTAGAGGCTTTTAGATAAAGTTAAGTGTCCACAGCAATGTGGAAAGCTACTTTTCATGAGAAATTCATTGAGAAATGTAAGATTTTTTTTAACAGATTCAGCCACAATTCTGTCTGGCCCATTACCAATGATCCAGGAAAATACTCTGTTATGGTTCTGAAATACTCTGGTGTACTTTTTAGTATTTGTTAATATCCAATTCTCTCAATTAAATTATTCCATCGGTCTTAAATATCTCTAAAAATGCAGACATCTGTGTATGTCAGTCCATTTGTATTTGATGGGGACATCCAGGAGAGTGATCTTTTTTTCTATAGTAATTCTTAATGTTTAAACTTCACTTTCTTAATTTGGTATGGTTTGATGCAAACAACTCTATCACTTAAAAATAATGACACCAAAAAAAATTCAAAAACATTATTTAAAATTAACATCTCCATAACAGAAATCTGATGAAATTTACACTCCTGTGGGAGAGAAGAGAGTAATATTTTGAAGCATATTGACTGAATTCAATTTACAATTCAGAGAAAACTCACTGCTTTGGAATTGTCCATGAAAATGTAGAAGGATTTTTTCTTTTTTTTTTTAATAAGTGAATGGAAGAGACCAGACAGTGTGTAGAGGATTTTACAGGGAAAGGAGGGGAGAGGGGGGGCAGAGGGTTAAAAGGATGTTCCCTGATATTTTTGGTCCACACTTACAGATTGTTGCTGCCCATAATATATCCAAAAAGGAAACAAAATATATTCCTCAGAACGTACTTGAAATTTTGCTGGTTTATTTACCCACTGCCCCTGAAAAATTAGGTTTATAATGTGTAACAAATCATACATCAACTTTCATACACAGATGCAGAGATTTTTATTTTCCTTGCCATCCTTTCTGTATTATTCTCATTTACCATTGGTACCTGTCAATTTTGGTAAGCCATAATCTGTGGACACTTTTTATATGCGTTCTTAAAGAAGAAACTTGCAAACTGTGCAGGACAGGGATCCCATCTTCATATCCCTTTAAACATTATTAGACACTGTATATTCTATTAGAGAAAACTCAACAAACCTAACATGCACTAATTGTTTTGATCATATTTTATCCACAATACAAATTCCTGGCATATCTCACCGAGTAATGACAAAATCATTTGTAATTCTTATTCGTAGAGACAAAATTGGGGCAGATCATAGCAAAAATGACTGTTTGTTTCCTGCTACTGAAATGATAGATGGGTGATCTCAGCCTTCCAAACCACTTGGCCATCAGAGAGCAGACTGTTACCTCTTCTGACTTTAATCTACTTGCAGCGGCTACTTCGGTGCACAGTTTCAAAATGACAACATGCACAATGCATCATAATTATGTCCCTTTCAGGAACAAGATTTGCAGAAAGATTTCTTGAATGTAATAAAGTGTCTCTGCACCTGTGAGAACTAAAAATAGCCTTTTAAAAGATGTGGTTGTGAGGGATGTTTCCCAAAGTATTGCATGGGGTTCACAATATGTTTTTAGGGGTGATAAAATGCAGAATCATATGTATGCATAATAGGCAGGCAACATTCAGTGTAAATTCAATCAAGAATGAAATGCTTTTACGTGCAAACACCTCCTGGGCTCGTGCAGAGGTAATGGAGCATATGAAATAGATAAAGTGACAGCCAAGAGAGGAAGAAGATATGTGACTTTAGCCTACAACTTTGTTTAATAAAGCTTTCAACATACATTGTGGATATAATGTGTTGTTTTTTCTCCATCCAAATCACCTTAGTTTTTATTCCATGCAATTTGTAGACTGTAGTTTGGTGATAATGGCTTCTTTGCACAGCTCAGGAGTGATGAACAGGAGTAACAAGATCTGTTAATAAGAGGATGTGCACATCCTTCCCAAAACAAAGATCTTAGTTTGAGTGGGAGAGGAAGAAAGTCATATTTTGCTTGAAAGAAACATCACTAAGTATTCAGTATTGAATATTTAGGGAGAATATATATGAGAAGGCTGATTATAAGCCAGTCTGTGTAAGAGCCAGGTGAAAAGACTCACCTATTTTCAGCCTTTCCTTATTTGTTACATGCTTATTTCTTCTGTAAAACATGCTTTACAAAATCTGTAATTCATGACATTTGTCTTGTGCATTATCAGTGATTTTGATTCAGTGGGTTTGGTCTATGTTGTAAACTTCCAAGCCACAGTGCCTGAGTGAGGAGCAGATTTGTATTGTTTTGCTTGAGAAGGGCTGCAGCTGCAACATGATTCAAGGAGTCAGGGAGTGCTCTCCTTTCCCCCTTGCTCTAGTTGGGAGCAATCCCTTCAGACACAGGGAATTTATGCCCTTTTACACCCTAAAGGGAGATACAGTTGAATTCTCAGATGAACTGTTCATGCTGTCTCAATTTTACCAACATTTTCAGACTTTCTCATTTCAGTGGAAATTTGTGATGACTAAATAATTGGAATATGATGCAGTCATGGAAAGCATTTTAATATGTATTGTGTTTACTTTTTTTTTTTAAAATCCTTGATTTATCTAAAAGTCAAGTGTTTGGAGACTCTTCTTAACAGCATCTAGAAAATATGTATTAGTAATATAAATAACATATTATGCCAACATAGTAACAAATCAAACTCTTCCTGTTTACTACTGAAAGATTTATTTATAACACTACAGATTTCCCTATAATTTAGAAAAAAAAAAAAAAAAAGAAACATCTTGCATAGGATTTGCAATAAATTTGAATGAGGACAACATTGCTCTTAATAAATATTTTGAGTCTCACATAACTCTCTATTTGCAATAGATCTTTCAGTGGTTTAGGTTACAGAATTTTTATTTTGTAGAACTGTAACAAATACAAGAACAAACAGGTTTTAAATGGGACTAAAAGAGGGTTTTATCACACTTGAGAGCAAAATGCTTTATTAAGTCAAACCATCATCCTTCTGTCGAACCCAGGAAAATGTCTCTGACATTGGGGTGGGTTGAAGAGGGGGAATGTCTCAGCCTGGCTGCCTTCTGAACATTACCCTTACACTGCCCAATCCACAGCACCCACAGCTCTTGGATTTGGACATCAGAAGTCCTTGTAGCATCCATTTTTCAGCCTATTGTTCATGCAGTTGTCTAATCCCTCTCTGACACTGCTGATTCTCTCAGCCTTCACACGTCCTGTGAGCAAGCTCTACACAGTCAGTACCTGCTATGAAAATAAAGACTTTTTTTTCTGTTCTAAAACAGTTTCTACTACAATAATGCAGCATACTCCTGCCCACTGTCTTCTGGCTTTAAATGAAATACATATTCAGGAGTGAAATTTTCATTTTATGTAACGTTGTCAGGTTTCCTAAAACTCTTTTCTGACGGATTTTATTTAAAAAACCCTTATATATATATATATGTATATATGCATGTATCCTACCTGAACTAAATCATCTTTCTCTGCATGTTTCTGGGCTTCTTTAAAGAAGCCCAGGAGTTTCTTTAACAAAAAGCTAGGGCAGCTGTGGGACAGCAATTTCAAATCCTGGTGCTGGAGCTGTAGGGCTGAAGCTGTGCACTCGGGTCACATCTCCTGCCCTCACAGCTTCTTGGATTTCCCTCCTCACAGGCAGTTTGTGTCCAGATTACGGACCCATCTTATTCTTCAGACCTGGAATACAATTTCTGGGTTATATTTTAGGTTAGGTAATTAATCTTGTTCTATTTTAAAGTACTTTTTAGTATATAATAGGATTCCAACACCAACACTGCCTTTTTTTCCTGTATTATTTGCATCTGTATGTTACGTTGCACACTTTACTATTATTCTGTCACCAAACTTCTGAGAAATTATATATCAGCTAAAGTAAAACAAGCTCTTCATGTCTTAGCTAAGAAATTGAGGCCAGCATTTTTAATAGAGTCAAAAATTGAGAAAATTAAGTGCTAGCCTGCCATTTTGCACTGTCATTCTATAAAAAATACCATACTACAAACAAACTACAATGAAAAAGAGAGGCCAATTTTGATATCTGAGCTAACTTTGAGAAAGAAATCATTTAGTAATTGTTCTTAGTATTTGCACTCTTATTTTAGACAGTCTGCAGGTACTGTTTCCCATCCTTCCTGTTCTGTATTTCTTCATTGTTATCAAGCAATCAAAATAAAAGTTGAAAGAGTATTAGCTCTAAGAAATGCACATGACCATGTTTTTATTCAAACCAACATTAAAAGTTCTATAGAAAAATGATACTATAAATTACCACAGGGTTCTATTTATTCTCTGTGCTGGTTTTTATAGTTGGGGGTTTTTTTCACAAAGGAATGATAAGTATACTAAAAAGGTCTTAAAAGAGATTTGAAATTCTTTGCAGTTCAGATTTTTGCATCAGGCAGGATCAACTAGACAATTTCTGACCAGTTTCTGTCTAACCTGCTCTATAAAATTTTTTGTTTTCAGTATGTTTGTAGAATTTTTTTTATCACCATGTAGCATGCCTTGGCAGTCAAAAGATGTTTGTCTCCAACCTTATGTCCCCTGCTTCAAGCTAAGCTAATTATGTGACCACAATGAAAATTGAGAACAGTTTACTCTCTCAGCAATAACTTCATATACTCCAAGGGTGGTACTTCAGTTCAGTTTTCTCTAGACTAAACAAATCCTGCTCCTTAAAACCTCTATCTTTCTTTCTAGATTAGTGACTGTCTGTCCAGTCATTTGCAACCCATTCTGATGCTAATCAGAATTTTTCAGCTTAACTGTTAACATTAACATTAACTAAACTGTTAACATTAACAGTTAAAACATTAACTGTTTTTCAGCCAGTTATTTTAATGTCATGGACTTACTGATTTATCAGGTTTTCTGGAGACTGCTTTCAGTTTTATTCCTCTTCTCACATTCTTGCTGCTGGTTGGTTTTTGCATCATTCTGAATATTAAAAAACCTATGCTCTGTTCCATTAACCAATAATAGTGATTAATGTTAGACATAGGACAAGTCTGTGTGAAGCTTCACTTGATATTGCCTTCCCATATAGTGTATCCAAGTTATGAGGGCTTTTCCCCATCAGTTTCATTTCCATTTACATCCAAATTTCCTGCTTGTGGTAACATCACATAGGCAGTATTAGAAGCCTTGCTGTGGGCATCAGGCACAACTTCTACCTGTGGTTCACTATTGATAAATCTCACAGCTCTGGATGAAGGGAAATGCCGTTGCCTGCTTATTATTTACTCTTGATAAATGGTTGGTTGTGTTGCATATTACTGTTTTCCCTTCTCAAAGGTTGTTTAATCCTTTAATCCATCCATAATGTTAATATGTTCTAAAAATGAGCTAGGAATAATTCACCTAAAATTTCCAGGGTAGTTTTCTATGCTTCTTTCAAAAGTGAGGTATATTCATCCATAGCAGGTATATATAACTACTAATACCCATGAGGTTTCTTGAGCCAGTTCCTGAGTGTTATAGCTGAAATTCATGAGCTGTCACATCAGAATTCATATTGAGTTAGATGAGAACGATGTCACACCAATAACAAAGTTAGCAGTGTTTGTTTGTTGTCTTTCACACAGAGACCTTCTGCCCTGAAGCTGTTAACATAAGTATTAGTGCTAGAACAAACCTTTTTTCAGACTCACTTCAAAAATTTCAGTGTCTGCTTTATTCTGCTTGGGTAAAAATGTTGAAGCAAAGAAGTTTACAAAGTTTATGGCATGGAGAATATATGGAGAGTAATCTCTATCTTGTATAACATTGCAGAAGAGAAATGAGTTATAGGTTTGAAACTCTTGTTTCCACAAGGGGATAACAAACACTGTGCATAACAGTAAAAAAAGCTGTTTAGACTCTCTGTGATGGGTTGTAGTCCTTATGCAATATTGGCTATTGTTTTATATTGTTTGTATGTATATATGTGTGTGAGCATGTCTGCATAAGTATCTACATTTTAGATATTTCTTTCCTGGTAGAAGATGTAATGAAGACCACCAAAAGAAATCAGTATTAATTATCAGGTTGCTAGAAGGATTTGTAACAGCAAATTCTCAGCAATAGCCTGACTAAGCAGTGACTTTGAGGTTGAAATAGTGAACAAATATCTGAAAATATTATTTTAACAGGAATAGTAGTAAATATATGCAAGATTAAATTATGGTCAGTTAGACAGGTGTCCTCAGGCTGCTCCATGAAGTTGTCCCGAACCCACTGTGCCTTTTTAAAGAAAACTACATGGAATATGCTACAATGGAGCCTTGACTCTGAGCTCCTTCTCTCCTGTGCACACACATACATGCACAGATGTTGAAGTACTGCAATATTGTGGATGTGTCTCGATCTCAGACAGGCTCACTGCAGCTGTTTTAAATGAGACAGAGCTGGGGAGGAGATGCAGCAACAGGTAAGTGGCTCTGTATTCAGTCAGGTGAGACTCCTCAGGTCTCAGTAGCTCAGACTAGTCCTGAAGGGCTCTGTACTGCTGAGCTGGCCCCAGAAATCCCCAGCTGCATTCACACCATGGTCTGTGTGCATTAGTTAAGTCTATCTGGCCTAAGCTAGTTCCTTACTGGGTCTGCTGTACAGCTTCTTTCCTGTGTTGTGTGCAGTCCAGAATTGGGGTTGACTCACCCATAGGTGATTGAGGATTGAGTGTGTGCCTCAAATAACACTTAGCTCCTCCCTTTCATATCAGTGCTCTTCCTATACCTCCCACCCCTTCATGTCAGCCTCTTCCCTGCTGTTCCCACTCCCTGTTCCCCACCCTACATGCCCCTGCCTTCACACACTGAGCTTGTGCTCAGTCTGAAGCATTCACTTTCCTAAGGTGAGAGGTGGATGATTCAGAAAGCAGCGTGGGTGCAGCTGTCCAGAAACTACTGCTCACTCTCCCAGGGAATGTATATCCATTTTCAGTACACTGGAGTCTGGGCACCCAAAGTCTTCTGCTAATGGTGTTGTGGAAGTTGCTGGTTTTTTTTTTCTTTTTCTTTTTGCCTTTTTTTTTTTTCTTTCTTTCTTTTACTATTTTTTTTTTCTTCAATATGAGTAATGAGTATGCTCATGCTTTGTGGCTTTTTAGGGTTTGAGGGATTGTTAATCTGTGGACAGAGATTCAATTTGGAGTTAATTCAATAAGCATGCCCTCAGCCAGAAATTCTCTGGAATTGTGTGCGAGCATACAAAACTCTCCTAATATAGCTCTTACGTGACTTTAGTTGTTTATGGTAGAGAGCATTCCTCCATGATAGTAACTTGTATGATCTGATTTCCTTATGCAATGTCTTACACTGTGGAAGACAGTTTGAAACATTTTCCTTTGATCTATGGTGACATTAGGAAATATAAACCACCAACCCTCCAGAGAACAACCTTGGCATACACAGTGAATCTGTTATAATTATTTGTTATCTCTTAATGCCTGCACATCTGCAGCAGTGAGTAATTAAAGTTTGAATGGAAGCTAAAATTTTAAAACTTATTACAGTCTTCACAGTTTTTCAGAACTACATTTGAGTTTTGTTTTGAAGAAACATAGGGGTCATATTTAAAGAAGCCAAAACATCTTTTTGTACACAGTAATGTACACCTAAGACTACTGACTAAGAAAATATGATATCACAGAATCTATTCCACTGACAGGAATCTGTTTTGAAAAAAACATGAAAAATTTCTGACCACACATCTGTATTACTGCATTGTTAATGACCTACACCACTGCTATTGGTGTTACACTTCTTTGGCATTCCCTCTCAATATCACCGTAGTTAAAATGACAATGTGTAACTTCAGCTGTCTGTACACCAGCTGCCATCCTCCATTCCCCACCTGCCCATCTGCATTTCCACTGCCAGCTTGCTTCTGTTCCCTTTTCTTAGAGCTGTGTCCCTGTTACACCTTTCCTCTGACCTTTCTTGGCACAAGGCAGGGGCTGAGAGCAAAAGGAAGGTCCTGGGGGTGAGTTGGCATGGTGGCATCAGTGCCACCAGAAATGGTCAGCCAGTGGCATCTCCACAGCCCTTGAGACCCTTCCTGAGGAAACAGCCAGTACAGAATATAAGGACATGCTGAGGCACATCTCCCAAACTTGTCAGGCTTGTTTTGGTTTTAACCAAAATATATTATGCTGTCATGGATAAATAAACTGATGTTGCTTTTAGCTGATTCATCAGCACTACAGGATAATGGCATCTGTTCAGTCTTATGTGTAATATTTCTCTTTAATTTCTTAGTGCAGTTGCTTATTCTTGTTTCAGCCCACGTTTCTAGAGACTTCTGCATATCCCTTGGACGTGGCTACAATTTACATATTGATATTTTTTAGTGCTTGGAATGAAGGTATTTAGAAGGATACTCTGGAGGAATAAAGTAGAAGCAAAAGAAATGGTTGATTCCTAAAATCAGTTTTCTTTTGTTAATAATTAATAGCTGACAAAAAAAAAATGCTTTCAAATGTAGCTCTCAAGAAAAATAACTCTTACTTTTGCTGTCTGGTGGAAAAAGCCCCTGGAAAGAAGTGTGTCTGCATATGTATATGTGATCATTTTCAAGAGAAAAGAACAAATAAGGTCAAAAAGTTGAATAAGAAAAAATTGCCAGGATAGATACATTTTTCAGTTCCATAGACTGTAAAATAGCTCCCAGTTTTGCAGGCTGCTATTTGCAAAAAACCAGTGACCTCAGTCTGGAGTCCTTCCAGGATTCAGCTCTTGAAAAACTGCTTGTCACAATCGAGCATTTCCATAGGGAGATACAAATCATTAATTTTTAAAAATATAACACATTTGAGAGCTCTTGCTTCCACCTCCCAATATGGCCTTTCAGTAGCTGACTTTGTTATGGTAACAGGGAGGGGGAGAGCAGGAGACAGGGTCCAGATGCATCATAGCAGCCCCCCAGTTAATTTGGGTTCTCCACCCTGGAGAACTGACTGCATCAATCCTCAGATAATCCTCTACATGGGATGACATTTTCTTGCACCTTCCTAACTTAGTGAGTAAAAAGTGAAAATACCATATATCAAATAAGGCCAAATTGTCAGGTGTGTTAAACTGGAAAATTATTATTCCAGGAATTTATATGTCTCTGTACTGTACTTCATGTCAAATTATGTTACAGTGCTACTAAGGTGAAAAACAACTTATTGGCTTTGCAAAATTGCTATTTGGTGAAAACCTGAAAATCAAGTTGGATTAACTGATAAAGATGACCACTTTTTACCTGTGAGTTGTTAGCAGCCAGTGCCATAAGCCCTTGGGTTTAGGAATTGATGTCTGTGATTTAAAAAAGGAAAGAAAAAAAAAAGCTTCTCCTGTTGAAAAGCAGCCCTAGAAAAATGGATGATGTACAGTCATTCCATCTTCAGTTATTTTCCAGCCTGACTGACACCATTATGGAACTGCATATAGTGAATTTATGAATGTGGTCAGAAGTTTTTACACAAAGCAGTGTGTAATATAGTTTGTTGTTAAACTGAGGCTCACCTTTTGTAGCACATGGTAGAGCAAGGACATGAGAACTGTCTAGCAAAAACCTGGCAACGAGTTTATTTCTTTCTGGAACTGTGGAAACACCTTGTGTATAAAATGTTTATCTTTTATAAACATAACAGGAACTACGTGTCAATAAAGATACACTGCAAGATACAGTTTTATACCTATTTTCATTCCAATGTCCCAGGAAAAAGTTGAGTGGCTGAAAAACAAGTTCTGTTCCTCCAAAGCAAGGGAATTGCAGCCATAAAGCAATAAAGCAATAGTTTCCAATGCACAGAAAATCTTGTTTGTGGAAAAAATGTCAGTGTTTCCAAACAAAGACAATAGAGAGGAATATTTTCATTTTGACTTTTAATATTGTCAGGAACATTTATTATATTTGTGAGTGTGTTGTAATATTATCTCAAGAAATCCTCCTTGTCTGTTTTGACCAGATTGTGATAGTCAAGCTTATTGCCACGTCAGTTACTCCTCAGTTCCAGAATAGAAATCAGAGGAAGGTCCTTAAATTTTGGAATTTTATTAATTTGGTTCAATCTTTGGTTTTGCAAAGGCCTACTGTAAAATCCATATCTATACCTACTCATATATATTGCCTTGTGTCTATACATGAATCAACATAAAAAGCAAATTGTTTTTTCCTGCTTTTATTATTGTAGTGTCAATCTACTTTATCAGCGATTCTTTCTTTTCTATTTACATCAGATTCATTCCTGAAACTGTCATTCAGATAATAAAACTGTATTTTCTGAAAAAGAAAAATGCTAATTTTTCTTCCATTGGAGCAGCATTGTGCAGCTCCTCTGCAAGCTAATAATCAATGTCTGTACTCTATGCCTCAAGCAATGTTTACAGATTAAATACATTAACTGTTCATACTAAGGGTTCTTCTTGTCTGAACAAGAAATAACTCCACTATTTTGCTTAACTTTATGCTTAAACACTGCTCTCAGTCAGAAACTGATTAAATATATTTAAATTATATGTGTGTGAGGAAGGGGGACCAAGTAGGACTAATACTGATTTGAGGAAACTGGTGTTGAAAATTCATCTCAGAGAAACTGGCATTATAGGGGAGTATTTTTTTTTTTAATTTCCCACAGAATCAAGGATTTCAAGGTCAAAAAGGACAAGTATGTTCATATAGCATATGTGAAACTAGTCCATGGGATTTTACATAAAGATTCACCTTCCTACTCTTCCAAACAATGTCTACTAAAAAAAAACTAATTAAAAAGTTCTGTTAATAGTCTCTTATATTCTTCAGTGATTTGCTTTGTATTTAAACATATTGGTTACTTAGAATTTGCATCTTTTCTCTTTAAACTTTATTGTCCTCAGTTTCCAGCCAATATACCTTTTCAATGCTATTGTTTGCATAGTTAATAATTATCATATTATCAGGAAACTATCTTCAGTAGCTTTCAGCATGAGCAAATTTATCCTCTGCAGCAAGACATATTAACCAAGAGGCAGCACCATAAAATGACAGAAAAGTGTGAAATGAGGCATAATTGCACAATGTAGGCACAAATGCACTGCTCAGCTCTACAATAGTGCTGCTTGCTGTGCTCCTCTGGTTTGGCTTTTGCCTGTGAATAGAAGCCCTTCCAACCTACTCTGCAGAAATTTAAAATCCAGTACCCATCTTTGCAGTAAGACCTCCTTCACCTGCCTCTTGTGCATATGTGCATTAATCTGACAGGTGTTCTCCACCAGCATTTTGAAAGGTATTCACTGGAAATGCAGGAGGGAGAGGTGCTGCCTGTTCTCATTCCCTTATATATTTTCTAGAGGAGAAGGCATCCATCGTCAGTGACTCCCCTGCTTTCAGTGTGTGCCCCTGTGGCCAAAAAGGCCAAGGGGACCCTGGGGTGCTTTAGGGACATCATTGCCAGCAGGTCAGGGAGGACATCCTGCCCCTGCACTCAGCCCCAGAGTGATGAGAGTGTCTGGAGTGCTGGGTCCAGTTCTGGACTCCTCAGGACAGGAGAGACCTGGAGCTCCTGGATTGGGTAATGTGGGAGGCAAGAAAGGTGAAGGCTCTGGAGCATCCCCCTGATGAGGAAAGGCTGAGGGAGTTATTTCCTTCCTTCCTTCCTTCCTTCCTTCCTTCCTTCCTTCCTTCCTTCCTTCCTTCC
>VWZP01006414.1:889415-955727 GCA_013396995.1 Dicaeum eximium
CCTTTCCTTTCCTTTCCTTTCCTTTCCTTTCCTTTCCTTTCCTTTCCTTTCCTTTCCTTTTAATGAAATATGAACATCAGAATTTTTCAGTTTCCACCTTTACCTTCTGTATTATTATTGCCTGTAAATAAGTATATAGCAACAGAAATGCAGAAAAATACAAACTAGAAGTAAATAAAATGAAGAAAAAAAGCAATAAAAATGGAAACAAAAATAAAGGAAAGTGTAGTTCTGAGAGTAAAACTTGTCTAAATATGCCAGAAAAGTTTAAGTAACAAAACTAGGCTTGTAACTTCATCTTTTGGCATGACAATGAGATATGAATAAAGATAAAGATCCACCTTGCTAGAGTTAGGCTAAAGCTATTTTAGAATTATTCCAGCACATCTTAACAGATAGGGTAAATAAGAAACCCCTTTCCTTTCCCCTGCCCCCTACCTACACACACAGGGATAAATAATATTAAGTTCACTGTAAGAAAAAATTGTGTAACAGTTTTTGTTTTCTTTTTCAGAAGCAAAGCCAAACAAACCAGAATAAATCCTCTTTCTTAATTTTATATTTTTCTTCAGAAAAATATCTAGTTTCCTAAGGTCCTAAAGGAAAATTCACCTGTCAGCTTTTGTTGCGCCAATCCATTTTATTCTCTCTAATTATTATTCACATGCTAATACCAGAGAAACCTTCCAATAAAAGTAATCAAAAATTTCCAGAGGATCCAGTGGAAACTGGTGAAGTCATTCTCTTGGGTTTTTTTTGAAGCATAAAATTGATTCAATCAAATAATTTCCCTATAAAACTGGACAATTTGTAGGGCATCTTTAGTCAAGTTATTAGCTTTCCTTCTCCATAACTGCTAGTTATTTTCTAAAATTAAAAAACAGCAAAAAAAATCTGGTTTTTTTTTCTTATATTCATAACATAAAATTATGTCTACTCAATACCATTTTACTTCTGTCTACAAATGTGACAAAGGACTGACAAGTATATCATCCAAAAAAAGAACAGTAAAGAAAAGACTAAAGCTGAAGCCTTGATAAACAGAGCATTTGCCCTCAGTGTCCTTGGTAATATACATTTGTTAATGCATTCCAATGTTAGTGCATTGGAAAAGCCCTTAATTTGAAAAACTGCTGGTTATAAAAAAGAAAAAAGTAGTAAATTTTGCAAATTCACATTCCGAAAACGGCAGCTGTACACTGAGATTTCAGTTTTGCTGACTGAAACAGAAACTGGGGAAGCTCTGTAGTTCCTAACACCAGTTCCCATCCATTAAGTTATTTAGTGGAATCAGAAAACATCACATACCCTGGAATAGTTTTGCCTGGTTGCTTAAATGCTCATACTTTACTGTAAGAAAAAGTAATATTGGATGGCCACATTGTTTGGGGTCAAGAGGCTGTAATTCCATACACAGTTCACATGTGTCAGATTTACTGTTGGAGCTTTAATCCTGCTTCAGTCTTCAGTTCTTACATTTTTCACTGTGTTCTAGTGGAATGGATCTCATTACAGCCAAACACCCAAATCTTTAAATGTTTTTCTACTTGCTACAGATACATCTTTAGCTTTATTCCTTTTTTCTTCCTCGCAGTAGCTATAATAGAGAAAAATTCCTTTTATCACAGAATGATTCATTCACAAGCCATATTAAACCATAATCTTTTTCTAGTCTCCTCTCCACCTTCTCCCTCCTGTATGCTGGATGGACCCCAGTGCAGTCCATCAAGGCATCTCAGTTATAATGAGCAAGTTGATGATGGTTTGATCCTCTTGATCTGCTTCCAAAGTCCTTTCTCACAGGCAAATAAATGGGGAGCAGGGTGAGAGGGAGGATGAGAGTTATCCCAGCTCCCACCACCACCACCATCACCTTACCTTTTACCATCACTGTAGCTTGCCATCACCATCCTTTTTGGTCAGCACATGGAGACTCAGATGAAGTCCTCCCTGTTCTGTTGGGTTTGATTAGTGTGCATCAGCCACATGTTTTGCACACCTTGCTTTCACAACCTCCTGGCACAAACCAGCCTTCCTAAGTTGTAAAGGGACTTTTACAATGCACCAACACAACCGGATCATTGTAACCATAACTGGGCATTGAATCAACATAACTGAACATTGTCACAAAAAGAACACACAGAAGGTTCTGTGATGCTTTTCCATGCATCTCATGGAACAGCTGATGAGCTGTCACCGGTGTCTTCCCCCCAGCATCACTGCTGGAGCTGATATATTCCCTTAGAGAGCAGTGAGAGCTGCTGAGGCAGCTCTCGAGGTGGCCCTAAGTGGACATAAAAGTCCATGCTTAGGAAAACTTGCACTGCATAAGGCACTCAGGAAAAATCAAATCCATAGTGTCTAGTCTGTTAAAGTTCTGATTTCACTGACAGACACCAATCAGCCATCAACATTGCTAAAGAGTTACTCTTGGTCCTCATATTTTTCTAAAACTGTGTGTGCTTTGGAGGGAAAACAGAAAACAGTTAATAGTCAAAAGAAAGGTTGTTTCAAAACAGAAAACTCCTCTGGATTATATTGCTTTAATTGTTTCGTGATTTTATGTTTAAATATAGAGAGTATGTAAATGACCATTTTCACTCATATTCTCTTCCTGCTTAGTGACAAGAAAACAAATTCAAATTGTGTTTGGGAGGAATATCTTAACAAAGCCAATTTTATTATGCAAATGAATTGTAGGTGTTGCATATCTGCATTTTCTGAAATTGTTAGCAAGTTTTTCCAAAGCTTTCTCTCTTTCTAGGTGTGTGTATATAACACATTATATTTAGAGAACCAATCAGCCACAAGAAACTTAGTTGTTTTAAGTAAAAGTTGTCTTGACTATTCATTTTGGAATATATCAGTTCATTTTTTGTTTAAGGTTTATAGTCTAAAGTTTTTTCAAAAGATGAGCAAATAATTTCCTCAACAACTAATTAATGGAATTATGGTTTTTCTCAGGATATCAAGGTGAGTTAGTTCAGAGGAGTAAATAGCTTCATAGGATAAGAAATATATATTCATTCTCCCTTACATTCTCATATTAATCATCCACTTGTGCTCTTGTGGTTCACGGGTTCATTTCATTTAACAAGGTTGGGAGTGGGCCAAGACAAATCATCCCAAGCAGTTGTGGAGTCTTAGTCTTCAGCCATGCAAAGCAAAAAGTGCTTCCAGTTTGCTCTTAACATGGAAGAGCAAAAATCTAAATTGCTGTTTTGCCCAAACATAACTTTTTTGATCACTCACTATTATCCTTTGTATAAAATAGATAACAAGCTATATTTGATTGGGAGCATTTAAGCAGCAACCTTAACTCTTGTTGATATATTTGAGTTCAGCAAAGTGAGATGAAAAGTCCTGGCTTTTGTGTGGGAACAGTTTCTTTAGATACTAAAGAGTGAACACCCATAATCAGCACTAGTAAACGATTAGTTAAATGTGTAAATCTTGGTACCATCCTGGAAAGGATGCCAGAAAGTCAAGAAATAAAGGAAAAAAAAAAGAAAGACTGGTTAGATTTAAAGACCCTTTTATAGAAACTAGCATGGCCAGAGTGACAAATATGCAGGTTGTATATTATAAAGCTAGAAAATGTTTTAATTCTCAGTCTCAAAGCTTGCAGTCCCACCAAGAATTTGTCATACTTCACCTGTTTGAGTTTGTCAGTTTATTTTTTAGCATTTTTTATGCAAGTTATTTCAGTTGCTGACTTGAACAATTTGTTCCATACCTCAACACCCCTTTTGTGTAAAAAAATCATAAAAGTTAGGAACCTGAAAATTGGATTTTTCTTTTGAGCAGCTGCTGTCCACAAATGTGGAAAGATTGTTAAAAGCAAATAGCATCACTTTCTAACAAACTCTGGGTAGGTTTGATGACTGTATCTCATTACTCATTATCATGCATTACTGTGCTATTACCAAGCATCATTATGTTGGCATTTGTAGATATATGGAAGAAAAAGAAAAGCTCTTTTTGGGTTTAAAAATGTGTTTGTACAACCATGCATGTCAGTGGTCCTTCACTCTTGACCTACTCATGTGGAGTTGATTTATAATTAAACAAAATTTCTTTATTGAAATGTGTTCTATAATGTTCTGGAGAATGCATTTTTGTACCTTTACAAAGCACTAGAAAAGTGTTGGTAGAGATAAATTGTATGCAAAAGAATTTGTTTATTAAAAACCCACAACTTTTAGTTTAACTGACTCCCTAAGTGATTGTGCTTGTACTTTTGGTGACCTAATGGGGATTGGATAGATTTCTGTTTCATTTATTTTGAAAGTAGTTTAATTATAACTTTCATTTCTGTATTACCCATTTTTATATAGCACATTTGTTTCCGTGTGCTGACATTCCAAATCAGAGGCATCTGGTCTGTTGCATCTGCTGTGTCTCCACCAGGGTGCCACTATTAATGAGCTTTTATTCCTACGGCTGTTGTAACAGTAACTTCTAACAGTTTCCACTTAGTTTTCTGTTGAGGATCGTTTTATGATCAATTTAAGGATTCAGCCTTAAATACTTGGCTGAATTTGTAAAAGTTTTTTAAACTATCTCCAGATATTAATTGCTTCTGATTTTGGTTTTTGGGGGTTTTGTTCATTTGTTTTAGATCATTCAGCTAATACTTTAAAGCTATTTAATTTTAATTTTTCCCAAAAATCATACTTAGTGGTCTTTCAGTTGTATTCTTCAAAGCACCACTCTTCCTAGCATAGTTAGCTGTATTTTTATTAACCCACAAAATCAGTTTGTATGATCACTTTATCCAGTCACAGAATATTTTTCTGAATGTGATAACACTTTAAGTGGAGCTCAAGTATTGTTTATTTTCATGCTACCGGATCACAGGAAGAGTTAGAAATTATGTGTTTTAGTAGCTACTTTTGTCCAAGTTTCCATGGGGTTTGGTACATACACTGTAGGTACCACGTGGAACGTGTATTTCCGAAATCTTTAAGATTGTACAAACTGGTAAAACTAGACCAATAAACATTGTAACTATTTTGTAATTGTAATTGGTAAAATTCTACTGAATAAAACAGGACTTTGCTTGGGTAAAGTTTTCAGACACTTTGTATTAAATTAAAGAAAAATATATTTATTTGAGAAATCCTGCTTTTTCTAAGGGTAAGAAAAGAAATCTGTTTTATAATTATATATTATTCTCTTAAGAAAGGTCTAAGAATCTTCAGATCTATTTATAGTGTTAAGAGTTTAAGAGTGTCCTTCTTGACCTTTCAAAAATACACTCTTGTTCATCCAGAAGAAAATAATTTTATTCACATGAAATGGTAGAGGGAGGGCTGTCCACACAATCCATAGAGGGATGAGATTTTATATCCCCAAGGGAACAGCAGAACTAGCAAGACTCACTTTAAAGAGACATTTCTACTTTCCTGAATGTTCAGTTCAGGAATTGCAGATGGATCTTGAGGGTAAATCCTTCTGTGAGCCCTTGGGCACTGATCAGCTCCATTTCCTCATTTTGGTACTGAGCAAATCCTTTTTGAGCTGTCCTTACCTAATGCTTCATTTCTTACTATATGAAACATATAACAGCAGCTTTCTTTAGCAGTGGGAAAACCACAGCATTTATGTCTAGTTGGAGACTCAGGCTGGATCAGATAAATCACTCTGTTTGTGTAGTCCAGTATAAAATTATATTTAGGAAACTTTGGGAAAGAGACTCACTGCTGGCATAAGACCTTAGAATTACTTAACTTACTTTTCCTCTTCCAAACATTTTCTAGGTAGGGAAGGAGAGAGAAAGGGAAGCCAGAGAAATATCTGAGCCTGTTGTGTGTGTTTTAGTGTTCTTCTACACCGTCCATTTTGGCAATGTGTGTAATAGAGATGCTGTTCAACTGCACTGGGACTGCTTTTCCTATTGTAAAATTCATGTCACTCATTAACTTGTCTTCTTAGGAAATGGAGTTTGGAAGGCACATAGATATCTAGAGATAGTAATAGCATCAGTAGATTTTATTCCTCTTACTAAGGAGAGACTTCTAATGAGAAATTCCTTCTTTGCTTAATTATGCAAGCTGCTGTTTTAACTGCATGTCTCTGCAATTCAATCAGTATGCAAGTGAAAAAATACTATCCAAGCTTTTGGGTATGACTTTAGAAAGCCAGCTATAATAGATTTTCAAAGACCTGATACAGAAGTTAAAAGCAAGAATTTCACAGGGTGTAGCTAGATGTGTATCTTGAAAATTACCCTTTTTTCCTAAAGAGTTTGTAACTGAACAAAATGAAACTCTGTGGAGCTTTTAGTTTGCTTTTTTATAGTACATGCTGTAGCTACTGAAAGCTATATTCTTATCCTCTTTTGTTAATCTTATTGAACAGAAAATGGTATTATATCTTTAGCTATAACCTTCAACTTGGTGGAAATTACACAACTGTAGTTGAAGGGTCAAATTTAAGATCAGGCTCACAGGACTTTTCTATCCAGAAGAGTCAGTGATTAGCAGCTTTTTAAAATCAACTATGATTATTTAGAACAAAAACATTTTAAGGAGAGGAGATTTTTAAGACAATAAAATACTCCAAACAATTTATCAACAGGCAGGTGAGAATGTTAACAGATTATCTAACCAGTGACTATGTAACTGGCCTAAAAAATAGAAATCCTTCTCTGGCCTTTTTTGCCATGTTGATATCTGTTAAAGTGTACCTATTAATTGTCTGATGGCACACTGCTCTGTTCTGATGACTAAAAATTGTAGCAGAATGAAAGTATTTTGTTCATAGTTTTGTAATAAGTATTGCTACTTCTAAGACTGGGAAATCTAATGAGTATCTTTTCTGGAAACTCCACAATAGGTAGCTGAAGTGTGTGAATTTGGTCAGTCCTCTTAAGACATACTTGGATGCTTCTTATCTGGGAAATGATTGTACTGATTCCTTGTTTGCTCTTCCCTAATCCTTTGAAATAAGTTAAATATATGCATAAGTCTTATATACCTTACTTTCCTTGAGTTTTCATCTTCATTTTATTTAAAGCTATTGTATTTTAGTTTTTATTGCCTTCTAAATACCACATAGCTCATCTTTTTCCCCATGAGGAACTCTAAACCCACTTCTTACTTTCTAGTCAAATTGTCTGGGCTTTACATATTGGTTTGAGTAGAATATAAATTATTGTGAGTGTTAATTATTTTTCTGCTAGGTAAGGACTGAGGATAGAAAAAAGTGACATTAACAGTCTTACAATGGCTTTTAACCAATAGATAATAATTAAACAGTGAAATATTTAAAAATAAACATAATTTATTAGACTTCATGAGTTAATAGGAAAAACCTGCCTAATCTGGCAAGAATGTAAACCCTTATATCTTTTCTTTTAAATACACAGTAAAATATCAGATAATATAGAAAAATAGTGCCCTTCTATATAGCTTTATAGAGGAGAATAGCTTATCCTGCATAATTTGCCATGTTAAAATTGAAAAATGATTGCTACTTTGTATTTAGTTTTACAGGTTCTTTTAAAATTACTAGTGCAATTTATACTTGGTATTTTTAAATTAATGACAACAATATTTAGAAGGTCTAGACCAAATTGTTTGTATTATTTGAAACAGCAAACAGTCTTTTTGCTTTAAGTCAAGTTTGGACAAAAAAAATCCCTATATGTTGTCGTCTTCTCAAAAGCACTGTATGCTTTTTTCTTTATTTTATTTTTGAATTTGTGTTCAACTAGGCAATACTACAGGATCTGGAGCAAAGACGTCCCCAGCTGGATGAACTAATAACTGCAGCACAAAATCTAAAGAACAAGACAAGCAATCAAGAGGCCCGGATGATTATTACTGACCGCAGTAAGTAGTGATTCTGCTGTCATGTGGCATTTCAGCAAACATGGAAGATGTTGTCCTGTCTAATGGGCATAGCATTCTGCTGATACTCTATGCCTTTGCCATGAGAAGGAGAGTTCCAACAGGTGACAGTCCTCACACAGCTTTTCCAAACTATGTATAGAAGAAATGTCAGTGAAAGTCAGCGGTCCCATATTTCAGATTTTTCATTGTAACTTCATATTGCTTGTCTTCACAGTGGAAGGGCATTGTACAAAATATAGAATGTGAGCACTGAAAATAGAGAAATACATTCATTGTTACACGGGGAGAAAAAAAGAAAGAATTCACAGAGTGTAGCCACAGGCTTGTCAGAAGCTTTCAATTCCATCCCCCGTGGTACAGCTGCAGGCTCTTCTTTCATCTCCCCTCGGCTGACGCACAAGCCTGATGACGCTCTGCATTACTCTGTATTATTCCTTCAGTTCTGTTTTCCCTTTCCAGATTTAACCAACTACTGTGCCTAAGGTGGAAAAATTAGTAGATTAGGTTTTAGAAGAAGTCTATAGAAGACATGGTGCTGTCACCCTTGAAAGCTTGCATGTCCTATACCCCTCACTGTAGGATGGAACACACTCTCAAGGTCATTTTATAGAAGCAGCCCTTGTGATGGACTGCTGTATGTCTTCAGTTATTATTTCAAGTTCCCAAGACTAGAAACTAAGAAAAAGTGGATTTTTTTATGGTCCTCAAGGTCTTCTATGGAGATCAGAGAAGACAGGCCAAGTGCTTTGCATGTGAACAGAAACCTTTCATTTTAGGTAGATGCAAACTTTTCTGTATGTCCTGGAGAATAGGACTTGCTCCCTGAAACTGATGACTGTGAGGGTACAAATGTAGGCTAATTTTTTCTATCCCCATGATTACAAACTTAATATATCTATATACGTATTATATCTTTATTTTTATTCTGTCAGGTATGTACATTTATTACTATGTCTAAATCAAAATGCATGTTTGCACCACATTGTTGGTAGTCACATATATAAATGCTATTTAAAGTATATCCTACATGCAAGAACTTAAACTGCTATTGAAACACGCTACATAGAGAAGGAGACGCTTTAAATTCTAATTAAAATTTGAGGAGAAAGGGATAGTACTTATATATTACATAAGAACCCACTCCTCTTGGACATGCAAATTAATTTTGGAATCACTTACTCATTTGAATTCTCATGAATTGTGTACATACACTTTAACTTTGCAGTGCTTATTCAAAACTAACATATGTAGTACTCCCATCAGTATTTTGTAGTATGTTTTAATTTTTAATTGTGATAGAAGTCTTCTGAAGTTAAGAATTGTAGACTGTGAAAAAATGCAAACATAATTCCTGTATACCCCCATGTGAATTGCATGCATGACTAAATTTTGTTCGGTTGGAAAACTGCAGTTCATTTTAAGTGAATTTGCCGATTAAGAGGGATTAAATGCTTCTTTCTCATACAGCAAAGGAGAGCAGCTATCAGACTGTAAATCATGAAGGAGTATATCATAGCTCAACTGTATTGCAGCTTTTGTCTGTGGCTGGTAGTGTGGTAAATACATTTTACATGATCATTTCTTAGTTTTTTATCTATAAGAGTTCCAAAATTATCCATTAGTTTTGAACTTTAAGTACAAAAAATTAGTTCTACTGTGATTTAGGAATTAATTTTTTATGCTGAAATTGTCAATATCCTTGTCTAAAAAAGTGAAACATGATGCAATAGATACAGGTCATGTCCCTTTATATACTTTCAAGCACACCTGGGAGTATGGGAGTATGATCAGAGCCATTTTTGGTTGAGTTTTCTGAGGCAGCAGACTAGATCAATGAAGCTTTTTCATGTTTAGTTAGCTAATATCCGGGCAATTCTAGTAATACTAAACACTACTGAGGAGGTATTTATTGCTTTTGGATTTTAAGGAGATCATGATATTTCTGGAGGACACAAAGATGTTAGGACTTTACAATGTGACACATAAGGTATTTCTGAATATTTGCCACATATGGCATACTGTCATCTAAAATACTTCTTCTAAAGAACAACAGTAACTTTTTATATCTTTAATTACTTGATTTTTTTTCTCATTGTGTGTCATACGAAGAAGATGGAGATTGCTCTGTTTGGTTTGAATTAGTCCTGCTGAGCACCTGTATAGACAGGATCCACTTGTTCTGGCTGCAGCTACCTCTGTAGCTCACCTTTCCAACCCTTTCACAGTGCTATCCTGTCCTGAAATAGGGAGCCTCCTTATTCCCAGCCCAGCTGGGTGGTTCTAGCTGTGTGCTCTCCCCTACTGCAGGTGTTTTGCCTTGTCCTCCAGCACATTCTGAGTTCAACCTACTGCACCCAGGGTGTTATCCCCAAGTCCATTCCTGGGAATCCTGTTCACAGCCAGAACTGAACCCTGTATTGGAGAATCTACTCCACTTGCTATGGTTTGTGCATTCCTTGAAGCCTTAGAGAGAGTTCACTCCCTTATATCTGTACCTTGCACTGAGGTCCTGCTGCAAGTCCTCCCTGACTACCTCATCCACAGACCTTTTCCTATTTCCTGAGCTTCTCTCCCTCCTCATAAATACAAATAGGTTGCCATGGTTGTGTTTTAGCAATTATGAGTACACAAAGCAGCTGTGTACCACTTTCACAAGCAGCCTTCTGTAATGTCACACTGCCAGGGGCCAAAAGTATCAGATCCCATCATGAAGGAAAGGGAGAGAAGGGCTGCAATGCCCTGGTCTTCACTAGGAGCTGACAGACTTGGCTTTGTCTACTGCACTCCCTGGGCTGAAGCACAGCATCTCACACTTTGGGAAACAAAAAGACGAGATAAGCTAATTTGTATGAATAGGTTGTTCAATCACCTGGCCAATAACACTGAAGAGATATATTATAAATGCTAAATGACTCAGGTACTCTACAAGAGTAGAATTAGCTGTGTTCATCACAGGATGGGTCAGTGTGTCATCAACAGAAATTAAACCCTGAAGGTTCTGGCTTCTGTGCTAACATTGCTAACTCTTAAGTCACTCTTCTTGAAGAAATATGTATGTTCATTAAAGTTTAATTTTGAAATACTTTACATTTACATTTACATACTTATTTCCTTTTTAAAGTATTTAAAAAAAAACAAGGTAAACGTTATACAAAATTTAAAAAAACCAAATTACATTTGTTAGAAAATGTCTATGACTAATTGCAAAAGAAGTCTATAGTCATGAGATTATTTTCAATAGAGTCGTCATAGTATTGCATAGATTCAGTCTTTCTTATGAAGTAAAAACAGTAGTTAAAGATAAATAACCTCATACAATTGAATTATTTCCTATGAATTTTTTTTCTCCACCCTGAATTCATTATCTGCATGACACTCCTGGATCTATACTGCATGAAAAGACCTGGGCTCTATAAAGTAAAGCTTGTGTTATGCTTACATAATGTTATATTTAAATCTCTGTGTATTCTAAATAAATCATAGTTTGTTTACAACTTATACACTCAAGAATATGTAAGAATAATAATTACATTTAGTCTCGAGGAAGAGCTGTGGGAAAAAGCAGCATACCTCTCTGTTCTTTTAATGCAGAAGTGTTCTGTTCTAACAGAACCATATGCTGTATGATAACATTTTTCTCTCTATAATGCATCACAGCTCCAAACACTTTGCTTTACTGCTGCTGAAAATATTGCTTCTTTAAAATGCATGAGCTTATAAGTAATCTTGGATTTTAAAAAATAATTAAACTTTGGAAATTCCCTTATGTTCCATTAGTCCTTATGTGTGAATACACAAAGTAGGTAAGAAGTCAATATAGAAATACTGAGAGATAATAAATTTACAGTCTTACAATCAGAAATACCAAAGCAATTCCAAAAACTGTGTTAGATCTTGCTAGATCCTGGAAATATAAGAAACTTTAAATAGTAGGCCTTTCTACTGCTGTGTTCACATGCACACAAGAGGTAACAGTGCATAAACCTTCTGTAGTTTTACTCTGCTAGTAATTTACATCCCAATTTTGTAATGTGTTTTCTGGCTCTGTAAGTGATCGAGGAGGTATGGAAATTCATATCAATAAAGCAGTAGGAAGAAATAATATCTTAGCAATGAATTAATCTCCCTTTCAAGATTATAAACCAAAGTAAAACATATTTCTTTAGCAATTTTGTGAAATTTATTGTACTCTCAAAATATCACTTGAGAGGTTAATTAATTCTTTCTACATTAAATTCGTAAATAATAGCAATAAATACAAGCATTTCAATGAAGACTATTTTGATAGAGAATTATACTTTGGGACAAAATTATTCCTTTTGAAATTTTCTTTGATAGTTTTAGAAAACAAGTCCACAAGTATATGAATAATTTATAGACTATGTCTTTAGAAGAGATATTTTGATTTTGTGGTTTGTTATTTGTTTGTTTGAGTTTGGTTTTTGTTGTTGGTTGGTTTTGGTATTTTTTAAGAAAACCTATATGCTATAATTGGTTGTTAGCAAAGCTGCATTTGAACTAATCTGGAAAGAGTCTGAATGTCTCTGTGCCACAACATAAAAATTACTTTATTTAATAGTTTGCTGTATTTGACAGTTTTATGGATAAATCATCAACTTGTCGTCACTTTCACAACAAAATATATAGAAATTCCACAGTGAATTACAGCTGTACTGCTGTTCTCGGCATCTTAATAAAATAGCCATTTCCACTGTACTGCCATCCGTGTGGTTTTCTCTCAGAGCTATTGAATACAAATGATGAGTTTACACTTGAAAAAACAAATTCATACAATCTGGGATTTGCCATCCAGTAGAAAACTCCCTAGCTGCCAAGACCAAAAAAGAAAAGCACAAGAGAAAACTGTATTTGTATACAGTTTTCCAGTTATCTTGTTGATATTTTTAAGATGAATTATTGAATTCAACCCAGTCATTTATTCTCTGAATTCCACATATTTGAAGAACATTTCAAGAATTTGAATTTCCTATGTCTTATATATGCAATTTATTAATCATCCTGATGTAGCAGTTTACAGCTGACAGCTTGTTTCTCCCATGAGAACTTCACACCATAGAAACAGAACAAGGAAGAAACAGTTGTTTTTTAGCAAAATGTCAATAACAAGATAAAACTAGAACTTTGAAAGGGGTAGGATGGTACTGAGTATAGAGTTTGAAACCTGTTCCTTGGGGCATGTTTGCTGCTGTAGGACCTGTAAGAAAATCATGGGACATTTTAAGAAGGAGTAGGAAGTTATTTTGGAATACTGGGGAGAGTTGCCCTTTAAGAATGGGTGATAACATGCCCCAGAAATGTCTGAATGACTGGAGAATTCCAGTTATAAATAACTTTTCAGGCTATATATACTAGAATGTGATTCAGTGGACAAAGGGCAAGATCTCAGCTGCCTGCTTCAGGTGTTGTAGTCCTCCCAAAAAGGCTTTGAGACTAAGGGTGACTATTCTTCACTTCTGGGTATATTCTTCAGCATGAATGGCACAGTTTTTTTGGTATGACCCCAGAGGTCATAAGTGTATTAGGTGGTGTCATTGTGGGTGGCTTGCTTGGATCTCACATATCAATCCTGTAAAGAAAGATAATTACAAAACCTCATGTTGTTGGCAATTCATGTAGAACTGGCTAGTTCTAGGCCAGATATTTCTAAATAGGTAAGAACACAGATAAGAACAGAATAGATAAGTTTTATGCTGCTAGAAATCAGTCTGTGTTGGAAGACAGGCACCCTGGATTGCTGTGATGTATAGAGACAATTATGCCCAAATCATGTCTTAGTAACAGTCTGTCTTCTATAATACAAAATCAGCTCTTTCAGTAAAAATGATATTAAATACTTTTCTTAAAAGCCTTTAAATAATTTCAGCTGGTCCCAAAAGAGTGAAAGCAAACAAAAGCCATGAACAAACCACCCAGAATAAGGACAGTATGATTTGGTAGGGAGATGTTTCACATTAACAGGCTGCACTTTGTTGTATGATGTAGCTATGGGTACATAAAGAAAGACTTGGTTGAAAGACTTGGGATACTGGCAGAATCTGACAGAAGAACATACTTTCCTCTTTAACCTCAGGAATTATTTGGTACAGCATTGGGGGGGGAGCTGCTCTTTGAGTCTGCTTTGTATCTTGTTTTTTAACCTGTTGGTCATCACTTAGAGATGGAGTTAGTAGAGGTGGTTAGTCAGAGTACAGACAGAAAAGTTCTTGTAATTTACAGTGTCAAGACAATTTAAATATATTTAATGTTCTGCAATTCACTCTGCTGATCTTCAAATGTTTGGAGACTGAGTTGATAGAACTGAGAGAAAAGAGACAAAACATAAATCTTTAGCCCTCCACCCCCAACCTCCAACCTGTCCAGTCACCAAATAGGTGAAACCATGGCCCAGAACCATGAGCAGACATGAAATGACAGAAAGCCTTGTCAGCAGACAAATCCTTTCCCCAGGTACTACAGTCTGTTCCCCTACTAGGGCAAGTGCTGTTCACTGTTCTTTTCCTTCTTGTATGCTCGAGAGGAGTCATTTTTAACAGACTGGTTTTATATAAGTATCTGCCTTTGTTCCTAGAGTCTTTGTGAAAAATCTCCATTCATATATCCATTTAGTGGCGTGTCCTCTTTTTTTAGTTTAGCAAGAGAAGCACCTCAGTAGCTTCATAAAGAAACAGATTTGCTTGCAAAAGTGTTATAAGCAAAATGTAAAGGGAAGGTAAGAAACTGTCACACAGGAGGAGATTACAGATCCTACTCAAGTAGGTCTCTGAAACTGTTAGTACCCTGTACTTCTGAAGAATGTTGAAGGATTCAATAGAATGCAAATCTGAAATAAATTGAGATTACTTCTCAGGATACAAAGTCTTTGACATCTTAATTAGACAAGTTAAATTTTTTTTAAAACATTTAATTGACCAAAACTGCCAAGAATATGTAGTTCTTCGGGAAAGCAATCTCTGAGTTATTTTAGAGATTTCAACATATTTAGCAGTATCTAATGTGAAGTTTCCTATTTACAGTGTTACAGCAAAAATTCTGGTTTTCATTACATTGCATTGCAAAATTGAATTCATTCTCATTTTTGCAAATGTTAATTAACATTTATGTAAAATACTTTGAAACTGAAAATAATAAATGATAAAGAGGTTTTACTGCATCTTGTCAAAAGAGGTAGAAGAATGTTCCATTGACTTGTGTAGTGGCCAGATAATCAGAAAGGAATGTTTCCTCTCTTTGACACTGGAAAGACTCAGTCAATTTGCAGTGTTAAAAGGAGTAATGTAAATTATTGCCCTCAGCAGTGAAGATGCTGTGCTCTGGTAGCTCCCCATACATGGTGACTTTTGTCAGTGAAGTCACAGATGTAAATTGATGGAAGTGCTTCGTCCTTGAAAGCAAAGTCAGGGAAAAAGTATTCCTGCTTTCATGTAGCTGGAACAGGATCTGCCACCCAAGTGCAAATATAAATACGTGGACTAGGGAACAATTTAATTGTGTCTGTAATTTTAATCGGTAAAAAAGCAGGCAAGGTAAGGATAACAAAATATTCCAGGATAACCTGAGAATCCGTTATACACACAGTGAAAAGTCGAGACCTTATTGGTAAAGGCGACTACCACAAAGTAGGAATTGTCAATTCTTTTCTTGTAATATATGATTACATCCAAGCAACACTTGCCAATCTTAATTTTTCTTCATAGTGGAAGTTCCCTGCCAAACACTAAACGCTGACTTACTCCTGTGCCTCAGGTCAGCTGTATGATAGTATATGGAATTGTTTGTTTGTTTTTGCCTTTAGAAAATACAGTAAGAACAAACTTCTTGCATCATTAGAGGTTAGAATTACCTCAATTTAATTTCCAGATCTGCTATAGACTTTATAATTCCAGAAAAGTCTTTTAATTTCATGTGTTCAGGTCTTTATCTAGTTAAGGTGGGCTAATATCTCTTATCCCAGCCTTTCTCTGCCATATCTCTTCAGAAGACTGGATTTTTCAACCTATTTTGTTTGAAGCTAGCAAACCTAAGTTCTTGCTGTTTTGGTTCCTATTTCAAGGCAGTACTGTGTTAGAAATAGTAACTTGCACAGAACATTTTAAATTTAACTAGAAGCAGACATGTATCAGTAAAAACATCCATTTTATTTTTATCATATTCATGATGATACAAACAGACAAGCTATACTCATGTAACAACACATTAATCAAAATGAAAATAAATGGAAATAAAAAGGAGTTGTTCAGAAATAAAGTTTTGAGAATCTGATCAAGTATTTTATCCACTGACAGATGGATGAGCAACATTTAATCTCCACCGTTATTTTAAAAACTGTGTCAGAACAGTATATATTCATTTATGCCAGACTGTAATTTTCTGTAGTAATTAGAGGGCAAACAGGAAACAGAGGTCCTGCTCAGAAGAGATTACAAGCTAAATTTAGATGCCACATAATCAGCTATATCAGGAAAATGCAGGTTTTGGTGTACACTGTGTCCCATCTCTTTTCCTTAAATGGATGCAATACACAAAGAACATATATTGGAGCATGCAGTTGTTCTCAGACAATCTAGTTAAGCATCCTGGGGTATGTTTGGCCTAAGGATTTTGCTTTGGCTATCCTCAATATAAATTTATCATCATTTTAGTTTTGCTTGAGTCAGGAATAAACCGAAAACAAAAGTAGTGTTTTACACAGCCACAAAGCTCCTTTGCAGGTCCAACCTGAGTAAATACTGGCTTAGTCTGTGTGAGAGAGGTCCTAAGATTTTGGTGAGTGGTTGCACCAGCTGGTGATTTAATTTTTTAATGTATATGAATCATCACTGTTGTAATTTATGAAATACCTTTCTTGTAGATTATTCAAAAGAATTGAAGTTTATTACTGGTTTCAGGACCAAATGGTGACTCTGAGGCTTTTCAGTCTGTCTTTAGTGGATAACAGTGTTTCAGCCTTTATCATACCAAAAAGGGATGGAAGGAGAAAAACCAAAACAGTTCTGGAGACTAGCTGCTTCTATTCCATATTTCTTATCAGCAAGTCTATTCCATGGCAGGTGAGAGGATGACTCGACAGAGGACAATCCCTTGCCAAGTAACAGCAAAGAAGGGTGGATAATGAGTACTCTGATATGTGGTGAGAAAGTGGTGGCATTTGGGCTTGGTGAAACTTAGAGCTTAAAAGAGAATATTTAGGAAAAAGATCTATTTTGTTATATTTTAATTGGACAAGAACTTGTGTACAGTCGAGCGAACGCCTATGCTGTGGAAATTTTTGCTGGAAGTGTCAGACTGTGTTTATGTCTGCTTTATCATCTTAAGTTTAGAAATGAGTGCTGTATTTCAGAGGAAGGGATGTAATAATTTGGCAGAATATTCATTACAGTCTCTCTGAATTCTTGTGCTTTTGACACTTGGCTTTCTTCACTGCAGCATTGTATTAGGATGGCAAAAGTAATGGCTTCATCTGTTTGTTGCATAATTTTCTTTGCTCCATTTTATGTAGTTTTCTGAAAGTACAGAAAAATGCAGAATAGAACAGAATGGACTATTTCAGTTGGAAAGGACCTACAGTGACCATTGAGTCCTTCTGCTTGACCACTTCAGAGCTGATCAAATGTTCAAGCACTTTTTAAGGGTATTTTCCAAAGGTCTCTTAAATGCTGACAGACAAGGGGCATTTACCACCTCTCTCACTATCTGGCCTCCCTCTCAGTAAAAAAAATGCTTTCTAATGTCCAATCCAAACCTGTGCAGTCTGTTAGGTTCAAAATTTGCTGAGTGTAAACCATATCAGAATAGTGACTTTGAAGTGTTTGCCTAAAGTGGGTTAAGTTCAGTCCACAGAGTGTCTCACCAATGTTTTGATCTGTGTTGGAGTACCATAGAGAACATGAACAAAAAAGTGCTGACATCTTATTAAAAGAATAAAAACCTCCCCAGAACAAACACAACACCTCAGACAAAAGAAAACAAATAGTAAAAGGCAAGTTATCATATCTTGCCTTTTCTCAGGATTGATGTAATTGATACATTATATTTTTTCCTTTATTAGCTAAAATATTGCACTAAGATGATAGATATGTTGCATTGTTGATTGGGGTTTTTTTACTACTATACATGTATCTATTTAGTTGTTAAGGAACAAATACATGAAGTGTCATACCAAGCTCCATAGCTTGAGACCCAGTTTATGTGACCTTGAGAACTAGTCCTTTAAATTCAGAATAAAAACCAAAAAATGGTACAGGCTTTTTTTCTGGGACACCCCTATGCTTGAAGAGTTGTCCTCCTTTTAAGTTCAGATACCAGCATTTTTATGATAGGACCCTCATTTTCTAATCAACAATTAAATTTTTAAAAAAAATGGAGCATTGTAATTGACAGAGAATGCTCAAAATGTTTCAATGTTATGGAGTTTTCAGAAGAAATATCTCTTTCTCCTGCTGTGTATGTTACTTCCTTAGTTGACTCTGTTGGATATTTACTTTGAAGTGCATTAGCCATTTTAAGTGTGAAATTTTCTGCTTTATGCTTCAACAAAATCGAAATTAAGAATTTCAAGTGTTAGGAAGCTGAGATTGTCTTCCTTTGCTTAAAAAAGTATGGATTAACCAGTATCAGACTGACAGCACCTTGTGGAGTACTTAAAAAATTGGTGCAGGTGTGGGAGGGAAGAAAGCATGGGACAGTTCCAAGAATTGTGGAAATGTCAATCTGTAGAAAATCAGGAGCCGCAACCAATCTTTGGAAATAGATTAAAATTGGTGCAACTTTAAAAGACTGTGATTTCAAATCCAAAGAGAAAAGGTGGATTTTTAAAATTTTCAGTCTTTCGATATCTGGTGCTTTTCTTTTCTCAGGAAGATTCTTGTAAGAGAATTATTTTAGCGAAATCACCAGGACAATTCATAATCTATTGTGTAAACTTGACTTTCTTTTGAGTCTATATGCTTCTGTCTGTGCTGGAATTTATAGTCAGCTGTCCCTGAGAATGCACCATGGGTGAAGCAGTGTGTCTGGTATTTCAGTGCACTATTAAGTGCTGCATCCAGCTCTGGATGGATCCCCAGTAGAGGACAGACATGGACTTGTTAAAGCAGGTGCAGAGGAGGCCATGAGGGCTGGAGCACCTCTCTAGGAAAAGAGTCTGGGAGCTGGGATTGGTCATTCCGGAGAAGAGAAGGCTCCTGGGACAGCTTACTGCCACCTTCCAGTTCTGGAGATGGACTTTTTGTAAGGGCAGTAGTGATAGAACATTGGGAATGGCTTTAAACTGAAAGAGGGCAGGTTTAGATTGGATATTAGGAAGAAATTCTTTACTGTGAGGGTGGTGGGGCACTGGAACAGGTTGCCCAGAGAAATTACAGATGCCCCATTCCTGGTAGTGTCCAAGGCCAGACTGGGTGGGGCTTTGAGCAACCTGGAAAATTCCCTGCCCATAGCAGGGGTTTGGAACTAGGTGATCTTTAAAGGTCTTCTCCAACCCAAACCATTCTAGGAGTCTGTGATTAAAAAAACTGGTAATTTGTAAATAAAATAAATTTATACAGTTTTAAGTTTCTCTTGTGAAATACAAAACTGCTAACCCAGTTCAGATGTACTGTTAACTCAGTACAAAGTACCTGAAATTTATGCTTGAAGCTGAATATAGAAATATTCTCAAAGAAGCACTATTATTTCTTTCCTTTCAAATAAGTTCTTGCTAATTTTGAAGTTTTCTTTGCTTTCAGAGGAAATATAAAATTCAAAGCTGGTGTGTTTTTGATTTGGCACACAGGTTTTTTTTCCTCCTGATGCATGCAGGACTTTTTTTGGATACTGAGCTAAGCTCAGTACCATTACCAGCACCTAATTTTCTGTCCCTGTTGTGTAGTAGTGGAGCTCTGGAGTTGTCTCCCAGCTGACCCTGGTGAGAGTTGTGTGCTGTGGTGGTGGAGCAATTTGGTAGTGTCAGAAGAGGCATAGGACAAGGTCCATGATAGTCTGTGCTTGTTTGTTTTGGTTTGTTTGTTTTTGGTTTTGGTTTGGTTTGGTTTGTTTTTTTTTTTTTGTGGAAGAAAATAGAAATATAAACAGTCTGCAAAACTTTGCTTCAGTAACTTGGAGCCTGACAGCTGAATTATTAAGTCAATTTTAGACTGCTTGTTATTTTCATTCTCTTAACAACTCCCAAAGTCTTGTTCCTACACTTAGAGCTGGATCTATTAAATCAAAGCCAAAGCAAATCAGTGTACAAAATAACAAATGCAGATATATTTGGAAAGCAAGTCTCAGCCCAAACTCAGTAGGAGGTGGTAGGCTGATGACATTAGGAATATGCAGTGTAAATATGAATGTATGATAGCAGCACAAAGTTATGTGGTACTAAGAATTCACAATTTCACTGCCTGTATGCCTCATTAGGCAGGTAATGAATTTCACACATTTCAGGACTTAAACTACCCAACCCACCATTATGTTTTTGCATCAGTAAGTCTATGAAAGCATTAGTATATGAAAACTGATGTACTTTAATAATGCTAATAGCATTCTTGATTATGTTCAGAGAAAGTAGAATACAATATCACTAATTTAATATCCCATTTTTAAATACAGGCACAGACATTTCTTCTGAAATAAATATTTTGTAGACAGGTTGATTATTACAAAAGCAATCATCCATGAACACAAATGAGATCCATAAACATAAATTATTTTCCTTTTAATATCTTTAGTAACCAAAAATCCTAGAAAAAACCCAAACAGACATTTGGGTAAAGATAAATACTAAAATACCTAGTTGCCTCTAATCATACCTTGCCATGAAAAAAATACTGAAAGTAATGCTTTTTTTTTCTATTCAGTTATTTGAAAACTTTTCTATAAACTTTAAACAGAAACAATTGGATTGCCTACATATTCACTCATCTAGTTAATCAGATTAGTGTTAATCCTGTGGCTTTAGTTTGGGTACTTCCCATCAGTCTAAATATCATTTCTAAATCTAATGTAAGTCTTCATAATTATATTATGAATATTTAAGAAAGCTAAATTCAATAATGCAGTACATATTTTCTACATGCAACAAAGAGAATAAATCAAACATTTTGAAAGATGATTAAATCATTCCAGCAAGGAAATCCTCTGGCTTTTTCAGTTAATACTATGTTACAGTGAAGTTATATTTTTATATCATCAAAAGGTGATAGTTTCTGTAGAAAAAGATAATTTATTTAAGTTCTAAGGGCATGTCCATAAGCATCCTGCTTCTGGGGTCATGGTAGAATCACTGCTGACTCTGTGTTCTGCCAGAATAGTGGGATTTTAGTTTTGTCAATCCATTTCTCCATGAATGTCCTGTTTTTAAGGATCTGGTAGCAACAGAGAGGTATCAAAAGATCATTCTCTAATCTCTCCATCTCCCTTGTCAATAGTTTGTGTATATGCAAATACATTTATTTGTTTTTGTAGGTTTCTAGCAAAACTACATTTAGATTCGTTACCTACTTAATACTAAATCCTAAAGAATCCTACATCTCTTTAGGGTAAGTGTTCATTTCTCACATCAGAATTTTACAGATTGTATGACATTTTAAAATGCAAAGCAAATGGTCTCCCACATTGTGCATATCATGATCTGTTCCTTTTCTCATTTAGCAAAAAAATTATCATGAAAACTTCATTTGGGAGGTGATAAATGTTATATACATGAATACTCCTGCAAAAAGTTGAGAAACTGGTGAATGCTTTCTGAGGGACTTGTTTTCCAATAATAAACTCTTGCATGCCCTTCTCAGTTCTCAGTCATGGAAGTTACTTTTTGCTTGGTGTAAGAAACTAATTTCTTTAGATGTGCTACCAGCTTAGTCTGGTCTCTAATTCCCACTCTCTATAGCAAGGTACAAAGCATGCTTAAAGTGTTGAAGAATTATTCACTTGGTGCTTAGCAGAAGCCACTTGACAGTTTTCAGTTCAGTCTGTTTGATCTGACACTTCCAAAGGAGCAGAGTGACCTTCATTAGTTTGAACATGTGGAAGTGTTTTTTAGATAAAAGAAAATAAGCTCTGCCATAATGAAACAAAACTAAATTAAATAAGACTTGCAATAGTTGGAAATAATTACCCCCAAAAGTATCAAACTACAAAATAAGATTATGACTCTGTGTGTTTTAAAAAAACCCAAACACATCTAAATCTGTTGAAATCTCTTATTGCCTGTCTTTCTTAAGCTCTGAGAGGGCAGGGAAGGTAACCTTCTTCCCCTCTGGACTTTCATGCCTTGGTGTGTCAGGTGCATTTTCATTGCTCTTCATGACCCCCAAAAGCCATCTAAAGGTTCTGAGTGCTTCTTCTTCCTGGTTTCCTTTGCAATACCTTTTATTTGTTCATAGAAACTGTAATATTGCTTGATAGTATAGATTGCAGTTCATTCCTTTTTCACAGGTACTATTTATTCACTTAATGCAGGGTAGTTTGAGTATATACTTTCTGTTTTGCCTAATTTTCTGCAAGAATAGACTTTAAAAAAAACTGTCTTTATGTGTTATGATACTTTATGATAAGGACTAATATTTCTATAAATACCTTAGTGTATTAATGGTGCATAAAAGCTACACCTGACATCTTACTGGCAAAAATGACAGACTTCACATTAAGGTAGATATTCTGTGTTGCCACCACACTATTTGGGGTTTATTGGCTAAATCCTCTCATTGCTTTATTGACCACTGATGCATAAAATATCTTAGATGACACATTATGAGCTTTTTTCCATATGTACATTAAACTTTTGCCATAAGTTTCTGAGGTCATTGTTTAAGAAGTATGACTTATTAGCCATTGGAAAAGGTCAAGACAAATGCTTTTCTGCAAGAACAGATGAAGGGCAGCTGAAGCATAAATCAGCACCGAGCAGGCTGGCTCCAGCTGTTCTCTGCTGCCTGCTGTGTCCTCTCCATATCCATAATGATTCAGCCAGCAGCTTAGGGGAAAACTCTTCCTGTAACTCCTTAAGTACTTCAGCAATTAAAAAAGAAATGTTTTAAACTTATCCTCACTTGACTCTGCATCTACCATCCAAATGTTCTCCCTAGGCCAGTCTCTCACAGGTTCAGATTGTTCATAAGAACAGAGACAGCATCCTTTTGTCAAGGGATGGTGTATGATGATAGGCTCTATCAAAGTGATTCCTCTTTGAAAAATAAGACTCAAGTCAGACACCTCCTGTTCTGGAAGGCAGCAGAAGAGAAAGTAGAGCACTCACAGATAGAAATAATTGACAAATGGAGAATTTTAAATAAAACCTTTCCTAGTTAAAAAAAAACAACTTATTTTCACTTATTTTCTTAGAACAATACAATAATACAAAGCAAGGAAACCACAAGGTAAGACAAAGTTTAAGTGATATTTTAGCTGTGATTCCACCTAGGTTGTTTATAGAAAACTGAGCCAAAATTGAAAAAAATCAGAAAGTCTTACATTTAGTGCATGGTTGCTGTTCTTTCAGAATGGTCTTGTAACCCTATTAAAACTTGTCTTTTTCTTCCTCACAATTTGTTTATCCCTATTATGTGGAAGATTATACTGTTTAGTGGAAGAAAGAGAAAACTGTAAAAAAAGATGCAGTAACCTAGAATATTTCTTTTTGGGCCATATTTTCTATGGAAAAAAATCATGCCTCTCATAAAACCTGCTCGCTTCAAACTCTGAGGACTGGAAAAAACTGGAGCATTGTACAGCTGCAAAAGTTGAACTAAACTACATTTAATATAGATAAATGCATAGATTAGTAAAAATTAAATTAAGTAAATTGAAATACATAATAACTATCCAGAACATTCAAAAGAAAGTATAATATTGAGCTGCAATTCAAACAAAAATTAATCCAACCTGAAAATCAGTGCATCAGCAGCTTTGATAACATGGATTAATACTGGCTGTAACTCTGTTGTTCTCCAGTTTCATTCTGCAGCTGTATTAGTGCCCTTAGACTTCAAAAACAAATAGTCTAAAATACAGTGAAAAAAGTGCTTTTATAGGAAAATGTCAATATATATACAATAATGCTTTTGAGAAGAAGTCTCCTACAGTGCAAAATTAGTGTAGTTTGTGTCATTTGTTGGACAAGGAAAGTAGAGGGTTACTACCTCACAAATTCTGTTGCTATTAACAAACTTACTTTTTGGAGAGTGTACTGGATTTTATTTTTCATCTTTGCATAGGCTAAATATGTCATATGTATATTCTAGTAACATGAATATAAATTCTTCTGTGACTGATGGCTTCTACTCAGACTCCTTTTCTGTTGTTTCCATTGTGGTTATATTATAAGCAGCAGAGAGTAAATTCTCTTACTGAAGCTATACTTGTCAGTAAGACAAATTAATAAAATGGCATGAGCATTTAACAAAGACAAAGAAATTGATTTTTGTTTGTTTCTCTATAATGAGTAACTTGCGAAAAAAACTATCAAAATTTTTGTTAATAAATAAAAATGAATCTTAAGGATGCAAGTCTCCTTCGCTCTCCTTCACTAGGCATGTTCTTTCCTCAGTATATGAAATTAATGATAACCAGATTGAAGAATACCTGTCTTGTGTCTGATTGTTTTAGCTGCTGCTTTCTGCTTTGTTGTTGCTTATAGTAACTTCAGTTCAGCAGAATTTCTTTTGTCCATTTTAGTATATAATCACTATTGATCAGCAAGGAAATAGTAGAGATAGAAAAAAATAAATTGAATAGCAACCTTGAAATTACATACTGGCAGAATCTCACCATGCCCTAAGTTAGTCATTTGAGAGAGTTCAGTGTTGAACTGGGACTGGTTGAAGCCATGCTGGGACACTTTCCAGTCAGCAAGCACAAAAGTTGTGTAGCTGAAGTACAATGAGGACTTCTGCTGGAGCACTGATTGGGAAATGGATTGGCTTTCACTTCAGGAAATAACCTGTTGTATATAGTTTGTCTTTCTGACACTCAGCTTAGATTTGTCTGATATTTTTGTGGTTTTGTATTCACATAAAACTATTTACTAGTAATGCATGTGGCCACATGCATTAATATTTCTTTTCATTAAGGCTGTAAAGAAAATTCTGTCCTGATTTTTCCAGATTCCCCCTTTGCAGTCAGTAAAAACCTTCTTGAGATAATTGTTAATACTGATTCTTACAATAAAGCTGACTTTAAAGCTGCTGTCAAATTTAGGTCAAGGAAGGAAAGGAAGAAAATGGGATACAACAAGGCTGTGTCACACTAAGAAATGACACTGGGCTTTGAAATATAGAAGGCACAGGACTTAGCTGTAATGAACATGGTAAACTGAGGTGCTTCAGAAACTACTTAACTATGGAGAAAAAATACTTTTGTCATTTTTACTAATTATTTAAAATTCTTGTGCTTCAGTTATATTAATACTACACATGGAGCCATGTTTGTTGTGTCTCTCGAGGTGTTTCCAATGTGTAGCTGTCACAGTATGTAGAGCAATGATATGTAAAACATAAAGATTAAAGTCTCATTTCAATAATATGCTATTATAAAGGAGAGTGCAGGAGGTACAGTCACATTACTTTTTTCTTGCAAAACTTACTTTATTTAGTCATATTAGATGTTCTTATTTAACTTTCAAGTTCTTTTTTTTCATCTTTGCAATAGCTTTTGGTCTGCTTTTGTTTTATATATATATAAATTTATTGAATATTATTTCTTGAGGGCCTTAAATTCAAGGTGAGAAATAGTGATAACATTTTTTCTTTAGTTCTCCAAAACTTGTGCAAATTCATTTTTCTGGAACAATTACTTCACATGCCATTGGTTCTTCTATTTTTCTGGGTTTGGAACCTAACATTTCTAGGCCGGTCTTCCTCATTTCAGGTAAGGGTGATAAGACTTGGAAAGAAATTAATTTTCCCTATGCTGAACCCATGAACCTCAGCCAGCAGCAAAACCCCACACAGCCACTCACTCATTCCCCCAGCAGCAGGATCATGGAGAGAATCAGAAGGGGCAAAGCTGGAAAACTTTGAGATAAACACAGTTTAACAAGGAAAGCAAAAGCCACGCACACAAGCAAAGCAAAACAAGGAATTAACTCAGTGCTTCCCATGGCTGGGCAGTGTTCAGGCATCCCAGGAGAGCAGGGCCCCATCACAGATAGTGGTGACCTGGGAGGACAAACTCCATCACTCCAAACATCCTCCCCTTGCTCCTTCTTCCCTCAGCTTTCTGTACAGAGCGTGGCACCATGTGGTGTGGGATATCCCTGTGGTCACTCGGGGTCACCTGTCCCAGCTGTGTCCCCTGCCAGCCTCCCACACACTCCCAGCCCCTCACCAGTGGGCAGCAGGAAAAGCAGAAAAGGTCTTGGCTCTGTGTTAGCCCTGCTCATCAGTAACAAAAACATCTCTGTGTTATCAACCCTGTGTTCAGCACAAATCCAAAACACAGCCCCTTACCAGCCACTGGGAAGAAATGTAACTATCCCAGCTAAACTCAGCCCAGCCCTACATATGGGGACCTTAAGGATTTTATAAAGTCATGACAGCAGAAATGGCCCTTCTGAGGGCTGTGGTCAGAGTGTTGGCCTGACAGAACTTTGGACTGAGATTCCTCACTGCTGTCTTATAAAACACTCTTAAATATATTGATAAACCTATTCCCAGTAGTACCCAGTCAGAAAAAGCCTTTTATATGTTCCAATACCTTTACACAAACCATCTATGATGTTCACAATTTTAAAATTGTCTACTTCTGTCCCACATGATTTAATAACAGTTCTCTGACCTTTCTCATCTGCAGTCAGTAACTCATTAGCTGAAGGTAAAGGGGTTCCTAGGTTTCTGGGTTCAGTTCTAACACAATATGCACTCAAATTACATTTTCTGAACTATTTTTTGGGATAAATCTATAAGTGGCATACACCTTCTGTGGGAAACATCCTACTAAAGAGTGAACATGAACAAAATACATCCTTGAGACACTGATTTATGCTGTGGTTTTCATTTTGGAAGTAAACCTCATATTTTAAGTTTTAGAGCTTTGGGGGTTTTGTTATTCAAAAGTCAATCAAATGGGAGCATCATTTAGAAATTGCAAATGTATAATAATGAAGGGATTTTTATGTTGCATTCAATTAAATGATATTGTCATCATTATAAAGGCCTCTCTAATAAATTATTTATACATACTTTATCTTAAATAGTACTTCACTTTTTGGCATACCTTACCTTTGAAAAATCAGATTAATTCTGCAGATATCATGGTGTGTTTAACCACAAGCAAAGTACTTTGTTAACTGGGTTTGGTCACTCACTAGTGCAAGAAAAGAATATTTATTTTTGAGGATTTGTTTTGTTTAGATTACCTACTAACTTCCTGAACTCTTCAATTCCAGTCTGTAATAAAGCAAAAGTATATATATATATATAATTTTATTGAGGGAGCTAAGCCAAGTATTTTCACAGGGAAATGGGAAATGTTTTTCATAGATTTGGAGCTTGTGCATTCATAGTCACTTGTGTAAATGGGCTTCTGGGATATCCTGAATGCAGTTTTCATTATGCAGCTTCATTGTCCTCTCGGGTGGGAGAATTGCTCACCATGGAATCCCAGGGCTGTGGTATCTGATGAAAAACTCAGTCTTGCTGCAAAAAGCACAGTCCCTGGAGGAGGACTGCTAAATATCTTCCTTACATACTAACCTAATGAGACATTATGGAATCAATACATCTATAAATATTTTGATTTTTGGCAATAAGAAATATCAGCATTTCTTAGGAAAAGCAGCTCTTGTGAAAAATTGATATAACTGTAGATCCAGCTTTCCTTTGAAACAGAGGGTTTTCATTCATTTCTTAATCATCTCACCCCCACCAAAGAAAAACACCCAAACCAAATAATAAAACCAAAAAATGGGTGGGATTTCTGTAGTTTGTGTTTTCTTTTTCATGGAGAGCTGACACAAGAAAGCTGTTGTACTTCTGTCTGCAATATACCAAAATCTCCAATTTGCCAGGAATCAGAAGATTTGAATGTCTCAGAGTCAAAGGGGGAAAGCAATGATTTGCAAGAAGTAGGTGGCAGCTGTTGCCAGTGACACTGTGGAAGGAGTTTAGGCAGTGTTTGTCCCTAAGCCTCCAGCACAGCCCTTGAGCCACATTCTGTAGCCACAGCAGGGAGATTTTGCTCAAGCAGCTCACTTCTGTTATCCACCCTTCCTGAAGTCTGCAGCCTCTTTGGTGTTTCAAGTGTACTCTAAAGCTTACATCAGATATCCTCACCCAGAGAGGGCACAGGAATGAGTTGCTTTGTGACATGAGTATACAGCTTCTTAAAATGAGGGTTTAGATTTGCTTCAGATTAAATTTAAGCATTTTTTCTTTAGGCTACTCTTGTTGTGCTCTGATGGTGCTTTATGTGTTCCAGTTCTGTTTCTTCAGTTCCTTTTGCTTTTCCTTTAACTTAAACATGCTGCTGTGTGTGCTTACTCAGTTTTTCTCCCTAGGCTTCAGCAGGGAATGCTGAAAGGTTTTCTTCTCTCTCTCTCTCTCTCTTAACCTCAGCTGAGTCCATGGAAAGATCTTTATCCTTTCTCCTGGAAGAGAGCAAAACACTGATAGGTAGAAGTCTCTTTTCCCTGCTGAAGCATTTCTCACCCAGGTCTTTAGGCTGCACCATTCTGGAGTCAGCCTTACAGTGAGAGATGCAGTGTTGGATGAATATTTTAACTGCTATCTGATTACTCTAGGAATCTCAGCTCCCTTCCCTAGAAGGCCTGTGAATTTGCAATGTCGTGAAGTGTTCAAGAAAATACTGAGAACCTATTTTTGTGCTGACTAATCTCTGGGAATTATATGTATAGATATATGTGAATGAAATGCTTATTCTTTCATGCACTGCACAGATTTTATTGTTTGTGGAGTTTGGGTTTTTTGTTTATATTGTGTCAAGCTTCAGCTGCTTGAACAACTCTGTCTATTGGTGTTTTTATTCTACTACAGCTGAGCCTGGTGCTGGACACTAGCCAACGCTTATTATCAGTGGTTTTAGTGATTCTTAAGTTTCCAGTAATCACATTTTGTTCAAATAGTGGATAAATTGTTATTTATTGTTATTTCATATTTACCATGAGCATATGAGAAAGTTGTTTAGCCTTTGCGGTTTGCTAATATTTGCCTTAATGAAATAAGTACAGCTATTAATTATATCTTGCAATAAATCCTAAACTAATATTACTCTAGTCCCTAAAGGACTTGTTCTTCAGAAAATCCTAAACCTTGTGTTGGTTTGTTGAGAATGAAGGATTACTGCAGACACTTTTTCTCAAATGTGATGCTATTTCATATGGGTTTTTGAGGCATGAGCCTGTCACTTCTTGCTGCATATGCATTGAAACACATGCTGCATGTCATAATGCCATACTGTGTGACCCAGAACTGTTTATCTGTTCTTTTTTTGGAGCTAAACTTTGATGCCATTGCAGTTTAGAAGTTTTCTGATATGTTCAGTTCTAGAAAGATTTTAATATAATTTTTTCCTCCCTTTAAAAAAACAATTTTTAAAAAAAGGAAAAGAAAAAACTTTTAAGTAATTCAGCTTTTCATTTTCCTTTGTGTTTCACCAGTTGAAAAGATACAGAGCCAGTGGGATGAAGTGCATGGATACCTCCAAAGCCGGAGACAGCAGCTTCAAGAGATGTTGAAGGATTCAACGCAGTGGCTGGAAGCTAAACGAGAAGCTGAGCAGGTCCTTGAAAAAGCAAAAGCTAAACTTGAGTCATGGAAGGAAATTTCCTACACCGTGGAAGCTTTGAAAAAGCAGAACACAGAACTTAAGGTCACTACTGAGTATTAAAATATTTCCATTTGAGTTAATGAAGTCGTTAAAGAAAATGTCCTCTAGCTGTTGTCCTCTAATTGTGGACAGTGTACACTGCAAAAAATCTTCCACAGTAAATTAGAAAGAAATTGATCTGCAAAGTCTAAAATATGTGTCACACATTCCTTGAATATGAAATTAGTCTTAACAGTCATAACAAATAGCTGGCTGACCTCTCAGGAGGCGTACCTGCCTTTTTAGCACAAGTATTTCACATCTGTTCAACAGCCTCAGAGCACTGGTACTGCAGACTGGGAAATCCTGCTGTACTGGTATGGCTGTCTATGGCTGTCTGTACTCCTAATGAAGCTTTATAGGTTTTCTGGAAGTAGTTGAGAAAACAGGGGAAAAAACCCAGCTATAGCAAACTAAATGGATATATTTTGGAAATCAAGCATTTTAGATTTGCCACAAGATAATCTCACCAGTATCAACCTTTTAAAATCCTGAATTGGTTGCTCTTGTTATTTTAGCATGCATGTTGCCACTTTATGGTGCTTCAATGTGTTAAACTATATAGCTGAGCTGTACCTCAGGTAGAAAATACTTTCTGTTGCATCAGTGTTGAAGTTTCTTGTAATGGAAACAGTCATACTTTGGTGACATTCTTCATGAATAAATTTTGAGAATGGCTGTTTAAGATTAATAATATCTCATTTTCTAGCTGGGGAAAACCAAGGTTGAAATCAACCAATTGATCAGCCTTTTAAGGTGACTCCTGCCTCCATGGGAAAAGAGTTACACAATTATTTTGTGATATATTCTCCTCTGCTGCCCACCAGATTTTTGTAGGCTTTTTTTTAACTTCTGGCACTCCATTTTTGGTTAAACTTTGTGTACTTAGAGCAGTCTTATTTACACAGCTGAATGGTAATGAACTCCTATGAAGAATTTGTAGGTTAAGGTCCTCATCAACTGGTTTTGCTGCCAGAGAAAATATATGTAGAACTTTATGATTCATTCAGTTATCTCCATCACCAGTTAGCTACTGCATTTAGAATTAAATGCATAATCTGTTGGAGATTTTGCTTGCTTTCTTTTTTCTTTTGCTTGCCTGTAAGAAGCATAAAAATGTTCATCAGCCCATTGTTTTAAGGCTGAGCTGAGGTTAAGTTATCTCATTTAAGATTGTTCCAAAAGGGTCATTGCTTGGGAAGGGTAGATTATGGTAAACAAGGGCAATCACTCACTAATGTATTGGAAAGAGTTATAGATCTTGTGTAGTACTGTCATTCAGCACAGAGGACTCCCATTTGTCACTGTCTTCCTGCAGAGATACAGTCCTGGCTTCTGCCCAATGTTTGTTTAAAAAAAAAGGAAAAGCTTCAAGATAGTCAATGTCTCAGCTCTGCAAAGTCTCAATTAACAAAAAAACAGTTCTGTGCAAACACTGTCTTATGTCTTAGTATTGGAGTGTCTTATGTTTCAAAAACAAATTACTTAACTAGGAAAATAATTGAATTTATTGCTTTAGAAATTGACTTTTTGTCCACTTTCTTTACAAGATGAGATGAGATGAGGACCATCTAAGAGTGTATGCCTTATGAAAAAAAAAACTATGGGGTTATTTGGATTAACATTAACCATGGAGAGAAATAAGAACCTGCCATTCTTCTCCTCCACCCTGAGAGTTCTAGAGAAAGAATAATAGTGTACTTATTCACAGAATGCATCTCCACCTATAAACAGAGTTTGGGAATGAAGACCTGTAGGTTCTTTTGCCTCTTACCCTAGAAGCACTTGGGCTTTCTGTATCCTCAGCCATTCTCTCCATTTTGGATCCAATGAGATGGATGTGTTGGGTCAAGTTACAGACTAACCTATAATTTTAATTTCAGTGTCTCAGGTAGTCCATCTTAATTTGTGCCCTCCTGATGATATGAACATCAACAAACTCTACTCTTGCAGGGTTATTAACTTTTGTTTATTAATTTATTTGGTTTTGCCTCTCCTTTCTTCCTCAAGTCTAGAAGAAATTAATCTCTCATAGAGAATGTGGAGTTGGAGGGGTAGGGGATTTTTTTCTTTTTCCTCTCCTTTTTGTGTTTCTTCTGTGCCAGCCTTCCTAGAGGTTTCTAGAGGAATTACCTTTGTCTGCCAGTAATTCCTATTGTGTCAAACCCTTCATGAAATTTTCTCAGATGTGACAGCATCAGCTGTTATGTTCATGCTTGAAATAAGGGGTCATGAAGTCTAAGGAAAATGGAATTTTTTTTTTTTTTAGTTAGCAGCTTTGTGTTTCTGCTACACACTATTATCTAAACTGAAGGGCCTAGACATGCATCAAGTTCTCAAGATAAATGCTTTCCAGGCTTCTGTGCCAAACACATATATTTTGATGCTGTTCCCTGAAGAGGTAGAGTAAGTAGGCTGTCTTTTGGCTTGCTGTTACACCAATGAAGGGGAAGCTGTAATTTCTATTCATTTGCTTTGAGGGAAAGAGAGAGGTCAGTGTGAGACTTAACAAATTCTTCAGACTTATTAATTTTGTCAGCTTTGTATCTCAACACAGCTTGGTGTGAGAAAGCAGTCACCAAGCGTTCTGATTTGCTTGTTAAACATTGTAGATCTGCCTAAAGAAGCTGAATCAATGTGTGAGTTCCTTTCTGCTCTAGGGGAACCTCTCATCAGTGCTTGTGTTGATGCATTTCTCTTAGGGCATCCTAATACATGAGTAGATGGTAAACTCAGTAATACCAATCTCTTGATTATTATTATTTTTCCATGCCAGCATAAAACAAAAATCTATAATTTGCTTGTATTTGGCTATTAATGTTTTTAAAAGAATTTTAAAATTTTGATTCTGACACTTAAAAGATAAAAGCAACCAGGTACTATAGCTAATAATTAAAAATATTATTAATTTGAATCAGAAATTAATTCAGGTCAATTTGCTGAGAATTACAGCATATTTTTCATTCTGTTTTTTTAATTTGGTATTGGAGTACTAAACTGGTGTTAGGTGTGGGGAACTAGAATATTGCAATCTGGCCAATGAGAGTCTTTACCCATTAAGCCCTGTTTTTTATTGTTCATTATGATGACTGCAGATGGTTGACTCAGCAGGCTGAAGGTTATAGGTGTATAAATAGTACACAATCACACCTCAATTCCTTGCATCACCACGTCATCAGAACATAAGCTAGTGTAAAACTAGCCTTTTCTGGATAGGATACTGAGCTTTGTTTGAAAGAGGAGAAAAAAATTAAAAAACCCACCAAAACCCAAACCAAACTGCTAGGACAGCCTGTTCACTCCTTGGCTCCTTGCTGTGGTAGGAGGTAGTGAGGCTAGTGAGGCATCTTTTCTCCCTCTTCAACTTCATCTGGGATAGCCAAAGTGAAGAGGAGGAAGGATGGAGACAACGTTTCATTCCTTTCCGTCACTGACCACCCACCTCTTCATCTAAACAGGAAATTGAATTGCACCCTGGTTACATCCCCTGCCCTGCTGGGACTCCAAAGGCCAGGCAGCTTTCCCATTGCAGAGCCCAGGGTAGGAACTTTATGTCCTGAATTTGTGGATAAGACTGAGGCTGCCTTGGCTTGCCTTTCCCAGTTTCTTGCAGGGTAGTAACTTACTAGAGACTCTTTTGCCATTCCCTGTGTAACAAGATGAAGAGTAAAATCAACATTTTGTGGGTTTTTATTATTCCAGGGCTGGCAGTGTACTGCTTTGATTTTGGTAAAACAACAATTTAGTTCAGGTTATTGACTATGTTGCAAACACTGAATTAGAATTCCTTGATTAAAAAAATAAATTCTTTAAGTATGTAAATGAAACATGCTACAGATATATAGAAAAAGGACAGAAAGACAGAGTGATTTTCCAGATTTGTGGTATATACACAGAATTGGATGATGTTGTACATACATATTGCTATATTTGAACTACTGTGCATCATTGATTTTGTTCCATTGGGCAATCTTGGGATAAAATAAAGTGCAGCTCTGATTTCATTACTTGTTTTTAATCAAGGGCTCTTAATTGCACAAGCTTTATTCCTAATAACATCAACTAGTGTCTTCTAATTAAAAATTATAAATAAATTTATACCTAAGTAACATGATAAATGTACAGCCTTACTTCTTTAAGCCTTTTAATAAACTTAGGGAATTCCAGTTATAACACAGGCAAAACAAAGATAATGCTTTAAAAAGAATGTCAGACAGAAATTAAGGTAATGTAGCATTTTCCTTTAAAGAAGAAAAAAAAACAAATGTGGTGTTAAGTAGCTAAAAGGCGAAGGAGGCCTAAATACATAAAAGGGGAAAGAGGAAAACAAAGAATGCCATGAATGTAATTCTGAAGTATGCACTGCAGTTGTGTAGGAGGACAATTAATGGGCCTCTGTTGGGAATGACAGGTAAAATTTGGACCTCAACACTTTGTTCTCAGGGTCTGCATGCAGAGCGAATTTGAAGCATGCACTCCTCAAAGCTGTTAAAAATCATATCAATTTCCAATAAAACAGAAAATACAAATAGTTTCTATCACCAAAGCTCTCTGTATTCATCATTTCTTTCCTGAGTGATGACCTCGTGTTGTAGTGTCAGGAAGTTAATGGATTAATGTTGAAGTTAATGGTGAGAATACTTTTGGAAATAACCTTGTAATGGATATTCCCATTTATTTTATTATAAAACAGGATTTCAGGTCTTTTAGGAGGTCAGTTTTATTCACATGGGTCTGGGCAAAAAGATCTTATTTTCAAAGTAACGTTTACAGACCATTAATTTACAATGCAGGAAAAATATTATGGTAACTTTTCTATATAAAGCAGTGAACAATCAGTCTGCTGTGATTCTTTGGCTGAGAATAAAAATTATCTGCATGCCTGTGTAATTTTAAACAAAGAGAAAGGTAGGGTAAAATAAAGATAGATAGACCTAAAGGTAGAATAGATACTTGCTATATAAGATCTACAAAACTGAAATGATAATTACTATAGAATTTATTGACTAATTCATATTTTGCATTTATATTATTATATTTATGTAAATATCAAAATTTATATATTTATTGTATATCATTCTGGCAGGAAAGAAGCTCAGTTGGCAGACTGTTTCCAAAACCACCTGCCTGTATTATCCTGAAAGAAATAGTAGTGTTTTCCACAAAATTATCATCTGTCCTGTCTAGATCTGCTCACTTAGCAAAGAAAAACTTCTTTAAAAATTGTCTAGATAGCTTCATCTTAGCTGAGTTAGGGGAAGAACCTGTTTTCAGTTTTAAATTATGGGAGAACCTAGAGGTGCTGAAGTAGCCTTTTAACAGATAAGAGTTTGGGGGAAAAATCGAACCCCTCCAAAACTCCATTTGGACTCTATCAAAGAGCAAGTGCATTTTAGTCCCAGTCTTAATCAAAATCAGTTTACAGACCTTCTGAGATTAAAACCTAAATGCATTAATTATTTAACATTTATTTCTTTTTACTTAGTATTTAGACTCTTTCACTAGGGATTATATGTAAGTTCAGCTCTGTGTGAAGAATTCCTTATCTGAGTCAAAACAAGATTTCAAAAGGAATACTGCTTTGGGAGATTGAAGGGGAAAAAAGCTATTTTTTTCTTCACAGGCATTTCCCAATTTGTGTATTAAAGCAGAACAGTAAAGACAGTCGAGTCTTACTGTTTGTTGTCAATAGCTTCAAATGTTTATATGCAACTTACTATTTCTATTTACAAATACAAACTGTTTTTCAGCTTGTATTGTCCATTTTATTGGCTAGTTGGAGTCTGTTTAGTACCGAAGTACAAGCAGGCAATCAATTAACTTTGCTCTTTCATTTTATTGTTACACATTATGGATTGAACATGCAGCTTCTGTGCATTTATATGGAAATTTGCTCTGAGAGAAAGACTAACAGGAAAGATGCCTGGGAGCTGGCTGCTGCCTGAGTGACTGCTCTGGATTTCCTGGCTTTCTTCTGCAGTGGGGCAGCTGGCCCAGGTGGAGAGGAGAGAAGAAAGAAAGGAGAGGAGAAAGTGGAGAGGAAAGGTGGAACAAAGAATGACCAATTTTTTTTTTTTTTTTAATATTAAGCATAAATTAGCATTCTAAAGATATGGATAGGTTTAATAGTAGTATTTTGCTGTATTGCAGATTTAGTGCTGTTCCAGTAGATGGCACTAATTACATAAACAATTTGTTAAAATGAACTAAATTTAAAAAAAAAGAAAACAACCTGAAAGCACAGGTATTAATTGTCCAAATCAGTATTATTTCACAGTATAAAAAAGAAAATTAGTCAGAATATATGATTTCACTATATTTTCTATCTCAGTAATGTCACAGATAATCATAGTTTCCATAATGCATAATAATGCATCCATCTATTTGTGTCTCAGAAAAGAATAATCAACATTCTAATTGGTGTTTATCAATTTGAGCTGTCATGTCTTTTCCAGCATTTAGAAGTTGGTTGTTTGGTCCTCTCAGACTTTAAAGTAGTCCTGTAATCTTATGACTAAAAGAATTTAAAACATTTAGAAAGACTGATTTTCATTTCCAGTAAATCTGTGGAAGTTTTTTTTTTTCCTTTTTTCCTTCTTTTTATACAGAATGTGTAAGTTATTCATCTCCTTTTCTATTTTTTTTTCCTTTTTTCCTTCTTTTTATACAGAATGTGTAAGTTATTCATCTCCTTTTCTAATAATCATACGATGTATGTGATCATTTTATGTTGCTCTGAGGGTCATTCTTTCTTTCTCTTTTTACTTCAGCAATTTTCAAAAGAAATACGACAGTGGCAAATAAATGTAGATGTGGCAAATGACATGGCCCTTAAGCTGCTCCGTGATTATTCAGCAGATGACACCAGAAATGTACAACTGATGACAGATAGCGTTAATGCATCGTGGGCTGCCATTAATAAAAGGTAGGATATAAATTCTGCTGTTAGATTTGTTGTTACTCTCCATTAACATTCATTGTCCAGCTGCAGTTGGAGATTACAGGAGATGTAACTTTTGCAAATGACGTGACTGTGGTGATCAAGGCTCTTCTGTAGAATTTTTTGGAAATATGTCTTTTGAATAGCATTTAATTATAGCAAATAAAATTTACCTTCCTGCCAATTTTCCCCTGCTGTAAACAGTTGCCAGCTAAGTTAAGCTGATAGGCTACATTTCAAGTATTTAAAATCATTTCATATCTGTACTATCTCCACATCACAATCACAATAGTGATTCTGACTCATAAACCAAATCTGAAAATGACAGACATAGCCTACTGAAGCAGGCTCAAAGTAGAAATGTTATCCTGTATCTTTAAAGCAAATCTCAAGTCAAGAAGGTTTTTATTAAATCCTTGATCACATTCATGATTACATTTCACAGTCTTTCAGTGTTTGGTTTAGATGCCAATTCCTTATTAAAAGCAATTTTTTTGCAGCTTGCCAACAAATTGTGAATCATTCAATATGCAATCTATAAGATTATAACATATTGCAGTAAAAATTGCTTTCTTTATAGTAGTAAAAGTGTCTTAAATCATTGCACATAAGATTAGATATGTAAAAATTATATAAAAGTTGTTTTAATCAGTATCTTGGATTAAGCTTTATAGTTTATTGCTGTAACTATAAATTAATTAGATCTTAACATGTTTTTAATTAAAGTCTATGAACAAGGCCAGATAAGTCAGTTTAGCTAAATATGTAGTAAATTCAGTAGATCTGCTTGCATAAATCACTGATGACTACATTAAAATTCTGTTTAATGTCACTTTTTGTTTAGTTTGGTGTTTGTATGAATGAGTCACTTTAGCAGCATTTTTCTGAAGCAAACTTACAAATGACTTAAGACCCTATTGAAATGAGAGGAGGGATACTCTTGATGTCCACTAAAAGAAAAGCACAAAGAATAATTTTAAAGCTTTTTATTTTTAACTAAACTGAGATTTTAGTATAAAAATTCCGTTTATACCTGCTTGCATTTCTCCTGTTATAGGAATAGCCATTTTAGCTTTTTTAGAAGTCACATATTTTTATGAAATGGTGTTTTGCTCACTGGGACCTGAGCAGGAATTTGGGGGACGAGAAAGGCTGTGAGGCTAATGCTCAGTACCATCCCCCACGAGTAGATACAACCAGCAGCTCAAAAGGATTAGACGTGAGAACCAAAGGAAAGAGCTTTTTTCTGTATTTAGAACTACAACCCCTGCTTGGTGGGAAGTCCAGGATATGTTTGTAGCTGCTGTGGCTGCTCTGTATTAATTGTAGCTAAGGATACATTTCTAAATCTGTTAATGCCTCAAGCACAAGCCCAGGTGTGTCTAATGTTGCCCAAAGGTGAGAATTGCCATTCTTCTGCCAAGTACTAGGCTCAGAGAGAGTACAAGTTATTTAAAACATATTCCTTGCAAGCTTCTAAAAAATGCACAGACGTGTTAGATGAATTACTATAGTAAATGTTTTATGTCTAAGAAGAGACCTGCTTAGGTGACTGAGTTGACATTTCCCTTTAAGATGTACAAAAGGATAGGAATAAATATGAACTGTGAAAGGAGTATCCTGGTTTGTGATTGTACAATGTTTTTACATTTGTAATACATTTTTAATTTAGTGTTTTGTATACAACTTTTGTAACGCTTCTCATGGTTTGGGAACTTGAAAAAGAAGCATGATGCAAAAAGTAGTTCATAAGCTTCTCTAAGGGCTGGATCATATTTTAGTCTGTCTTTTGTGAGACATTGATAAATATGGACACACTGAGGTGTTGAGTCAGAATAAGACTTTTACTTGGAAGATTTTCTGCGCATGTAGATTTTTTAGGTTTCTTAGAAACACTACTCAGGCATTTTGCTCATGCAGAAGCTCCTGAGTGAGGTCTTGAAAAAATGTCCTAGATTTCTGGGGGGATTTAAAGCCATGTAAATGTGAGACTTAGGGACATGGTTTAGAGGTGGGTTTGGAAGCATTGGGTTAAGGGTTTGACTTGATGATCTCAGAGGTCTTTTCCAACCTGAGTGATTCTGTGATTCCTTTCTTAAACAGCCCTCTGGAAAGAGATAATGAAGTCCATGGGCCTTTGGATGACTTAAATGCCAGTTTGTTCTGTGTTTTTAGGGAGGTTTCACTTTGAATTTTTTGCCCTCCTTCTATGCTTCAACTCTTCAGTTTTCAGGTTATTGCATAGAGAAATAAATAAAAGGGAGGGTGTTATGGTTTTGGGGATCTTTTGAACTGTAAGAGAATATTTACTCAGTAGAAGGGAGATGTGAATTGTTTTGTCACAGTCTTCAAGTAAGGCTAGTTTCCACTAGATATGTATGCAGTATTATTGCATATTTTCAGCTAGACAATGAATAATGCTCTGATGACTTGGTCACCTCACAGTGATAGTAGAAATAGATTCCAAATTATGTTCTTGACCATTTCTTCAGTATTTTACAAGCAGTTTTATCACTTTCTATGCATATCTCAAGTGCCAAGAGGAAATATTCAGCTGAAGATTTTGCTTCCTCTCTCTGTATTGCTAAGTTAAATGGCCTAAATATTTTGTGAATATTTTCTTTTAAAAGTAAAACTGAGGGTTGCTTACATTGTTCTGAACCAGTTTTCCTGTCATTATATCAGAACTGTGTGTCAGTGTAAAAAAAAAAAGTGAAATCTGCTTTTCCATGAACCAGTTTACTAAGACAACAGGCAGGCAAGCAGTGGTAAAATTCCACTTTGCCTGTTGGTATTAGTTGCCAAAGCAAGTGCTTCAGTCATTAAGGCAACATCTGCTAGCTTGTGCTTTGTTTTGCTTAAGTAGATTTGCAGCTGATTGCTGTGTGTTTACCCTTTGCCTTACTGTTGTGTTTTATAACATTGAGCTACAGCCAGTACCTGCCTAAGTCCTTTAAGAGACAAGCTGGTGAATGCTTGATGGTTCTTTCCCTTTTTTTTTGCTTGACGCTTTTTAATTTTTACTTTTGTTGTACTGCAAAGATACACTAAAAAGCACATGAACTGATCACTTGGGCAAAAGCCAAACTGATTTGTAAACAGGCCTCTTCTTCTTTAGAAGCACTGACTTTCCAAGAAATAGCCATATTATTTAAGCTGAAGCAATTAAAGAGAAAGTGATCTCTATTGCTTGCATTAACAAAAATAAATCTCACAGACGAACTGAAGTCTTCTCAAGAGGGGAAAAAGGGCAATGTTAAAAGCAACCATTAGAAATTTGCTATATAAAAAAAATGTTTGTTATGGTAGTGTTAGGTTACTTCTGCCTTTTGTGGGTGCACACATTTTATGTGAATTACCATACAAAAACATCAACATTTGCTTGTATTTTCCTTTCCTATGAATCCACTAAATGTATTAAATATTATTAGCTTAGATATCAAGCTAAAAATGGACTTAGATCTTTCTTAAATGGATTATCTATTATGAAAATAATTGTATAACAATCTCCAAGAATTGTTCAGGATTCCAAAGCACCACTCTGTAATAGACATCTTCAAACAGTCACATCACCCCCCAGTTCCTGTGGCCAAGCTCAATGGAGCTCAGGCCACCCAGTAGCTGTTGGGAGCTTTCACTGCTCCAGAAGCTTTTTTGGCTCCTGAGACAATATAGAGGACACACCATAATCTAATCAAAAAAAGTAACTTTCTTTTCCCCACTACAAGGTATGAACAATGAAAAATCAGTGTAAGGGGAGGCAAGGAGATGTGTTTCTCAACCTGTTTGAAAGACCTGAGGTACCAACTTCCACGTTTTACTAAGAATGGGTTAATTCTCTCATGCAGCCAGTTGTATAAACAACTTGATTTTTCCTGTCAGCTGGACAATATAAAATGTAAATGGCCAAACAAACCAAGGACATAATACAAAAGTATGATGCATATCTCCTTCATATGTAAATGTATAATGAAACAGTAATTCTAAGTGTGAAAAAGGCCATAATCTAGATTTGGTCATTCAGCAGCAAACTATTCCTAATCAGCTGTTGCTTGTTGTAAAGATACTGATATTAGAAAGTAACCCTTATCTGTACATGAATTTTGTAAGTATAATTTTGTTACCTGCACAGAAAGAGCTCAGTCATTCTGCTGGAGAGAGGTTTTCTTAATATTGAGTACCCATCCTAACACTACTTTACTTTATATTACTTGTGGAAGTAAAAACAGTTGCTTTACAGTTGTATTGCATTCTGGGTGAGAAAAACTGCATTTACACAACAGCAGCAGCCAGAAGTGTGAATTTTTCTTGAGTTATACTGAAGGTTCATAGCTGGTTCCAGTATCTAGACTGTATCTAGGAGCCATCTCTGAAAACCTTGTTTGATCACTTTGGCTTGGACTGCTCAAGTCAAGCAGCAAAGGATTGACAGTCTCCAAGCAAACTCATCCTATCCCTTTCCATTCTCCTGCTGTTTTGAAGCTTGGTTCACATTCCTAAAATGTGTATAGAGTATGAGCAGCTCCAAAAATTCTCTGTGCAGGCACACTTTGTGGCCATGGGAATCTTGTTTACTTGAGAAGTGTTTACACATCTGTGCCTGCAGTTGTTGTCCTGGCTATGGAGCTGCTTTCATGGGGGTGTGAACAAGAAATCCTTGCAAATGTGACTTTAGATGAAGATGAAAAATGTCATTTTCTGATGTAGATTTATTTTTTCCCCAAAAAAATACTATGATAATTTTAATTTTTATCATCATGCTGTGGTGATTTATTGATTGGTCCTCAATATAATTTTGCCAGGCTCAAGGAAAATAGACATGAGGAGAGACTGCTTCTTTACAACAAACATGTCATGCTGAAGCTTGTTATTCACACCAGCTTAGCAATGGACTCTAATTTAAAATTGCAAAGTCTGGTGGAAAATATTGTGATTGTCGGGCAATTATTTTGTTTTCTGAGAGATGTTGATAATATATTTATCTTTGTTGCCTGCACTAATTAAAGAAGAAATTCTCAGTCTAGATGTTTGTCAGATGCTGCCTTTGAGTATGAAATCTTTAAGGACTTAAGTACTTTTACTTCATCAGTAAAACTGGTCACACAAAACAAAAGGGAATCTCTGCAATCTGAGGTATCATAGTTGAGATAATGTAAAGAACCAAATAATTTTATATGTCAAGACATTTACTCTGAAGAACTAATGTATCTTTGTTGACTATTATTTTGAATGAAACTGACAAAGTTTTCAAAAAAGCATTTAGTCTGGAACTATTCTGAAAAATCTGAATTTTATATGGGGTCTTCATGTATTTCTTATTACAGAAGTGGGCATAAGAAGCCTTTAATTTTCATTAAATAATTTGTCAGTAAAGCACTCCACACTTCTCAGAAGTTTCTTTCCAGCAGTTAGCAAACTCTAAAGAAAAACTCTACATTTGCTGCTTGTGATGCAAAAATGTCTTTTGTGTTTAGAATATGGATGTCTTTAAAGTTACCTAAGAGTTGTTTTCTGACAAGAGATTTAAGTATTTTTTGCTTTCTTTGTTCCATTTTGTTGCCTTTATTTTAACTCCTCAGACAAGGACTATAAGAAGGGTGGGAATGGCAAGGTTTAGATGCTTTGATTTTAATTTGTTATGTTTTTTGGTTTATGTTTTACTTATATAATTTCTTAATATATCCATTTTAAAAGCACACCTAAAAAAACATTTGGGGTAGAGGGATCATTTTATGATAATAGATAAAAGAGAGGTAGCATATTTGAAAGACATTCTACTAACTGCCTACAATCTCAAGCAAATATTTAGGCACAAAATATAATATCAGTCTTACCAGCAATGACACCAGTTAATAATGCTTTGGTATTTTTTCCTCCTGATATCACTCAGAATGATGACATTTCATCACATAAAAGAAAAATTTGTAAAAAGAAGTAAATGAAGCTGCCAGACGAAGCTCATATAATCAGGAGATCTAGCAAATCATCTTAGCTGCTTATATTCTAGTTTTATCTTAGTTCTCCACTCAGCTGGCAGCACTTTTTGTGCAGTTCTGACATCAGATCCAAGTTGAGAATTCAATTGGTAGTAGTGAATGTTTTTGGTTTAGTTTTTTGAGAGCCTAGTCTTGGATATGCTTTCAAAATGCTAGTAGGATGCACTGAAAAGGCAATGTTACCCAGAATACTGTGTGATTCATCATTTCCACCTTTGTGAACATATTCCTGTGACTTTTGAGAAACTCTTTTATGATTATAAAAATGAAACAGTTCTTGAGGTATTTCAGGAGAGAGTAGCAACAGTGATACAGTATTTGACAAAAGGATCTATGGATCCTTGTGACTTCAGGGATGAGTTTCTTAAAAGTTTTAGCATGAGTCTAAAGAAACTAAATTTTCCCACCACTTGAATACATATATTGTCTAGTACCTTTATCTCTTCCAGAAAAGCAATAGATCACCTGTAGGTCTGCTAAGTCCTCCCATAGACAAACAAAAATAACCTCACAGCAAAAAGTGTTGCTGTTTTTAAAATAAATGGCTGGGTTTTGTCTGTTCCACAGAGGATTTGCTCAGATTTCTAAACACCATGAATTCAGCTCATTGAGAGCTTAGTTGTTTTGTGTTTTAAATCACAGAATTACAGAATATTCTGAGGTTTGGTACCCACAAAGATCATCCAGTCCTGCTTTTAAGTGAATGGCCCATACAGGGACAAAACCCACAACCTTGGTGTTACTAGCACCATGCTCTAACTGTAACCCAGTGTTAATGATTTAATTCTACACAATTAAAAGAGAATAGGACTGGTATCTTGCAGCAAGGCCATCAGTTTCCAATAGTGTGAGTAAGTTACCAACAGAAACTAAGCAGGAAATGCCTTTAAAAACCATTCCTTACTGCTTAGACACTTGCTATTTCATTTTTTTCTCCTCATTCTTGATTTTTAATTTGGTCTTGATTAAAACAAAATTCTGTTTCTTTGTTCATAATTACTATATGTTAAATGCTTTTTATTCCTTTCTGTTGAAAATGAGAACAGTTCTGGTGTTAAAAGGAGGTTCAACTGGACAAAATCATTAAATAGTTTATGGAACAGAATTCTAAAGGGAGAGCAGTTTTGTGGCCAGACTTGAAGTTTAATGTGGGCATATCAAAGAACTGCTCTATTTCAGAAATTTTCCCCTTTTGCATATGCAGGAGATGAAGGATGAGCAAGGTACTAAGGAAGAATAAGTTTGATTTGTGAAAAAACATAAATGTCAATTTTTTTGTTCTCATCCTATTAGAAAAGTAAGACAAATGTGTTGTTATTTCTCTTAAAGGTGAGGTTTCCTGAAGTAATTAGAAAATTTTAGCTTCTGTTTGAACAAGAACAGAAGCTAATGCTCTGTGCCCTGAAAGTCTAACCTTAAATCTATTTCCTATTAGTCTCTAGATAAATTAACAAATTATAGCAAACTGATTATTGCTCTCATCCCAGGCTCATAGAATAAATTAATACCTTTTGAGTCCCCTCAATAGACTTCTTATCAGGCTTCATGTCCTTTAAAACAAACTGAAGAGAAATTAATAAAGCTGATAGGCTAGAAGTGCCAGGAAAAGGAATTTGACCTTAGTTGTCATATTTTGTTTCCATTATTGTTCTTGTGATAGCTTTTTTTTTTTTTCCCTGGTGTTTTCCCTGTATTTTTGTATTTCTCCAGCTGCTGTGCAGGCAGTTTGAGATTTCCCCTCGCTGGCTTGTCAGTCATGCTTGAAACCAAGGATAATTCAGTCTGCTATTAAATGCTTGGTCTCTCTCTGGAAGTTACCACCAAATGTGTCAAGCTGACAACAGCAGTGCTTGCCTTTTTTGTGTGGCTGTTGTTTAGCTATGACTGAAATTTCAATCACATGTTTTTATATAAAGTCACAAAGAAATCAACAAATAACGAGTCCCCATTATTCCCGATAAGGATCAGTGGCACAAGAGGCTGATCCCGACTCTTGCTGACCAAGGCAGAGATCTGGGGAAGTGGCAACACCAAGGGCAGGTTGGAAAGCAGTAGAATTAGCAATGTGATTTTCTTGCATGACTCAAAATAGGCATGGTGAGGAATCACTGAGGAGGGATGAGATTCCACTGGTAAATCAGGATAGAGCGTTTGTGGTGCATCTGATACAGGTGCATAAAATGGGAAACAGTAAGTAAGCAAGGGATTTGTGAAAAGGAAAAGATTATGTTGTATGTTCATGTTTTTTGTCATCCAATATCAATTACATTTTGACCAATACCCCAAATTTATATTCTCTGACAAATTTAAGAAATGTAGAGTACTTCCCAGCTACTAAGCATTACATCTCCTGCAAACTATAAAAAATATTATCTTCTGCAAATGATAAGAAATAATAACTCTTGGAACTATCACTCTAGCTGGCATTTCTGCAGGTTCTTCATTTGGGCAAGGTACATAATCAGTTACCTATCTGAGATATATCTGCTTAAGCACAGTAGTGCCTTGTGGCAATGCCTTATATGAATCCACTTCATGGTTTTATTTTTATCTGTTGAAAATGTGCCATGTATTTCTGAGATTCCATTGGTTTAATTGACACAGTGTATGGTAAAAGCAAAGTTTTGTAAAGTGCCCAGAGGGCCAAGCTTGCAACACCCTGTTCCCAATTTCTGCATTTTATCTTGGTAGTGTTGTATGTTTGCTATTGTCCTTATTTTCTTTTATTTTTTTCCTATATTTTATATGGGGTTTTTTATGGCTTATATATGCTAGGTTCAGGAGTTCTTGGTGCTTGGAGCATGTCTGAAGTTGATGCTTCAGCTACATAGCTGAATTATTAATTACTATTAATTAATACTACTATTACTGAATTATTAATTACTAGCAGTGTCAGTTGATGAACCCTATACCTTTACTGATTCCAAGAAGTCAGATTTATTTTTGAGGTAGTTTACCTGTAAGTTTCCCAGTGAGGATTTACTCCAAGGGATGGGAGGCAGCTCCTCCAGTGCCTGTCCTTCTCTTTTTTTCCCTGTGGAAACACCAGCAGAATACACTTGTGAAAATGGCACCAAGAAATCACAGTTCAGATCTGCCTTTGGTAACACCCTTCCTTTTTATACTCTGCTAACCCCTTGGAGCTGTGGACATTTGTCACTGTTATTTCTTTTCATGCTGGGGAAAATAAAAGTAGAAGTGTGGAATGTATTTATTAAATTTTGCTTTAGCTAAATTCGTTTTCCTATCATGTCACTGCTTTTATGTCTGCTATTACTCTCCTTTCTGCTGGTTGGGATGAGGTACCCAGCCCAAGCTCAGGAGAGTGAGTTAAAGATGGACATAAATAGTTATTCCTTTCATTTTTACTATCTTTCAGATGCTAATATGTATTGGAACCTTCACTGAGCTGTTGGTCTTGATTTAAAATACTGCATTTCTTCAAGGCTACAGCTAGTTCAGAGCCCATCAGATTGTACTGCATTTAAATATTCCTTGTAGTGTCTGTTGTTTTGAACACGTGTGTTGAATCTTTCTGCTATCATATTGCTGATGATTTTTCTCATTTGGAATTATTCAAATTCTTCTGGGTTTGACTAATCTGGATAAATTTGCTGTTTTGATCTTCATACCTTTTTCCCAGTGGTTCATTACTGCACCACCTTTTACTGCTCCCCTGAAAAAGGCTCCCAATGCTCAGGGTTGAACATTATTTACATTGACAGCATTATGTACGCTCAATCTCAGTTTTGTTTTATTCAAGAGGTTTCTGTAACAAAACTTTGCATCCTTGACTTGCTTCCCAAATAGCTGCTTGTAAAGGGGTTATAATATTCTTTATGGGCTTCTTTGCATGAGCTGAAGGAAAGCTGAATCACCAGTTAAACTGATGAATGCATCAGTTATGTGTTCATTTCCATGACTAAAATTTAGAAAGTGGTTTGAGAACAGGTAGGCGTATGTTAGGGAAAAGAAATACATCTCCTCAGATGTTGGATAAATTATCTGTAATATATAGAGGATACTTGCAAGGCAGTGAGTACAAAATGATAGATCTCAAGCCAAATCAAGTATCTTTTTAAAGTAAACACCTGATAACTATTTCAAAAGTCATTCAGAAGGAAGGAAACATTGCAAATCATGCACTATTTAACAGAAGGATTTGGATGACTCTGCCAGAATTGCCTGTGAGCACATGAAGTTTTGGACATATCCATTTTTGTCTTGTCTCTTCATAGCAGGATAGTCAGACTTCCTCACTCCCAGACTTAGAGTTTTGGTGTATTTATGTCTCTCTACACTCTGTTAAATTGTCCAGAATTGTTGTTTGAAGGGTTAGGATTTCTTCTACTAGGAATTTTTGTCTTTGAAATTCATCCAAAAAAGAATTGAGGTAGAACTATCAGAGAACATCCTGTTCCCTTTGAAGCCAGCTGAAGGTTAGCCATTCATCCTCAGTGGAGTTCGGATTTTCTCTGTAAGGCTTTTGTATCAAACACAGGCTGAAGTTCTGTTGAACTGAGGGTGAGTTGAACACCATCTGAATTTGCTGAACTGGGCTCTGGAAATTCACTACTTAATTATTTATTTATATTTGCATGATCCTGAGGAACAGAATTAGAGCTGTAGTTTCTTTTCACGTTATTGAATCTGCATAATAATAAATTATTAGTATATCCCTATATTACCTCTGGTTGTAATTCCTGATGTTTTACCATCTTTCTGCAGCAGATCTATTTTAATCAGATTATCTCCTTATAGTGGAGAACTTATTCTATATTTCAGTTTTCTATTGGAGTCTGAAACCTCCTGAATAGTAAAAAATAAATACATAAGGTATGGAGTGGTTCTTTGCAACTAATATTTTTTATTAGATTGTATAAATATAAGAGGTAGTAGGCAGGCTGCCTTCTTTGCTTCTCACTCAGATGCTAACCAGTTTTGGTTACCAGCTGCTTCTGACCTGAATTTTACAGAGCTGTTTCGTTTTTTGGTGGGGTTTTTTTTTGGTTTTTTTTTTTTTTTTTTGGTTAGCATTTTATGCTTCTTGAAATATGTTGACAGAATACATATTTTAAAATATATTGAATCAGTCTGATCTGTCAGCATCTTTGTAATGTGAGTACTACTTGAGGCCCATGTTTTAGAGGGGAAAAATAATGTGTGTGTTTATCTAAGTGTTTATTTAGTGTTACTTAATATGATGCATGGTACAATAAGAACTGTAAGTGCTGCCAGACAAGTTTTCCAGCCTGGGAATTGAGGCTTCTCTCTCTTGCATGGTAGCAAATCACTTTTTTGCTAGGCCATGGAGTTCAGCCCTCAGAGGCTGATGCTCCAAATGAAAGCTACACTAACAGTTTAATAGTATCCTTTGTGAGCCCTAATTGATTTCATGTAATGCCATCAGTGCATTTCACAGTCTTATTAAATCTAGTTGTTTCTGCAGTAAGGCTAAGAAAACAAGTGCCTTTAGAATATAATTAAATTCATAATAATTTTTAATTATACTTCACTGTCTTAGAAAGCAAAGATTTTATCTTACTAAATTGCATCTAAGTAACTATATACTGTTTATTAAATGGTATTTTTGGCTGCCTTGGAATTTTGAAAAAGTTATGTGTTTTGGAATGCAAGAAAAAACTTAATTCTATGTATTATAGACCATGAAGTATGAAGAAGACAAACAGAACAATAATCCTTTTGTTTCTTTTGGTAGAATAAGAGACTAGTTTTGTCTGTTAGGTTTAAGTTTTGATTTTAGGATTTCTTCTTTTTCTGACTTCTCTCTTCAATGGGAGTAACAGAATTGATAATATTATCTTTCCATGTCTTATTGGGACATTATTTGAATTATACAAGGATTAGACAGGAGTCTGTTCTGTGGGCTCAGAGAATTGAGGGGAGGGGGCTTGTCGGGTTGTTTGTTCTGTTGGATTTTGTTTTGTTCTTTCTTTCCTTTGGATTTTTTATGCTTTTTTTTTTTTTTAGTGGTTTAAGATACTTCCTTTAAATTTGATTGAGGGCTATTTAGAAAATTATTAATTAATCAGAATATTATTCTGTGATTGTTGAGTGTTGTTTAGATTCCCTTCTCTTTAACCTGGTAGCAGTTATGATTTGCTCTCTGGAAAATGATTTACTTTAATGAAAGTTTATCAGGAGATTAAAAATCACAAGTAAACATAAACTGTTTTCAATAGCATAAAAGATAACCTGTAATTGATTGTAATTACCAAGTAATCCCCTTAGTTTCATTAATAATTGTTCTGTAGCTCACCATGTCAGTGTGATAATCTATGGTTATGATGAACATAGAGAAGATCACACTTATAATGTTTTTAGATAGTCTTAACTTATGCCAAAGCAAGCTGGAGAAAAGAGACAAAACTGATGGAGGCAAAAAAAGCCAGTTAGAAAACATTCCCTCTACTTCTCTCTCTCTTTTTTATCACATGAAGAGGCATTTTGGGAATGTAGGATCCCATAAGTGAATAGACTATAAAAAGACAGAAATTATTTTTTTAAATGTTGATGAGAAGATTTCCTTGATGATAACACAGATGCATTTGTGCTGATGTTGTCAGGTGCTTAATAAAAAGGGGGTTGTTTAAAGGTCCTATACAGAAGTCCATATATGTGATTTTGTTCCCCAGGGGGTGATACTTCCTTTGTTTTTTACAACTCTTCTCAGTCTCATTAAAAATTGTGTAGAATAGATGGGGGAGTAATATCCAAGGCTGATCTGGAACTGTATGGATAAATACAGGGTTTGGGGTGAGGGGTTTTTTTTTCTCTCTTTTTGCTATTCAAATATCCATTGTGCTTTAAAAAGAAATGTATGGGACAAACAATCAAAATTCAAAAATATGTCTTCAAATAGATTTAATATCTTTAGTAACAAAGAAAGCAGTTCAGAGGAAAATGCTGGGAGAAGGGATGACGATTTTTGTTATTTTCATACAAGTCCTGGTTTTTTCAGCAAAGTCTGTGAAAGGCATAAGGCTAGAAACAAGCCAGCCAAAGAATAGCAGCAAAAGAAATAATTTCATCTCTCTTGCTGCATCCATTTTCCTAAGTATAGAAACACCAGAAACATTTTTTCTTGTTTTGAAGAGATTTATAATATGAAAACTGTTCAGGAAAAATGACTTGCATCTTGCTTAGTAGAATGAGTAATTGTTCACTGAAGCATTTTCCCCTTTGTCTCAACAAATTTTTAAGAAAATACAAACTGTGGGCTTATCACTATGATCAGGAGATGTTTTAGGATGTTCTAATTTTTGTACCTGAAGAAAGTGTTGCCATTTAGGAAACTGTAGTTGCCAGGGAAAGAGCAGGACTTTGTCCATATGTGTCCATATGAGTCCATATGTCCATAACACATTCTGAGTTCCAATCAGAGCATGGAGACATTGAGGGCTTTTGTTCCTCCTTCCTGCAGAAATAAAGAGAATCAGCAGAGAGCTGCCTTTGTGTGTTTATTTTGGACCAGCTGTTGCACTTAATCTCTCTGTATGCCCAATTATATCTGGAATTTAAAATTATATCACTGGTTATTCATTATATTTATAACATGAAATTATAACACTGGTTTGTTATAAATGTGGATAGTGCAGCCAAGACAGAAATGCCCTTCAGCTTATCTGAAGACACCAAGCCTTCAGCTCTCAGGCAGTAGATCAAGTTGTTGAGAAATTAATGTAAGGCAGAGAGAAGAACTGTCGAGGTTTAATCCCAACTCAATACCATCAACCACCTGCTCACTCCCCTACAACAAGGAGAATTGGAAAGAAAAGCTGAATTTCCTGGGTTTAGATAAGAACAATTTAATAATTTGAGGAGATGGGAGGGGGGATTGGAATGATATTGAATATGCTACTAATATTATTATTAATATTAATTGTAGCTATAAGGAGAGGGAGAGAGAGTAACAGAACCCAAGAGAGCCCAGTGATGCACAATACAATTGCTCACCACCTGCTGACTGATACCCAGATAATTCCCAAGCCTGTCTTTAGAGTACAAAATTCTGTACCAGCACACCAAAGCTTTCCTGGTTCCTCACTCAGAATAATGAGGGGATAAGGGCCTGTGCCCTTATGCCTGCTACATGTGAAGGCTGATCTCAAGTGGTTTGGATGCTGATGTTGTGGCTCTAAGCTTGGTTACCATTTGAGGCTTTCTAGCCATTTGCAACAAAATTATTTCAGAGGTAGATTTGCACACAGGTGAGCAATCTCCAGTACTGTAGGATCAACTTAGCTGAGAACATTTTCCAACAGGCCAGACATAATAGTGATAGTAGGACATAAGTTTGCATATATAAAGATCACTCGAAAATGTTATATCCACATCCACATGCCAGTGATCTCCAGCAGACAGAAGTACAAAACAGACCTAGTACCTCTGTTCAGGTGGTCAAACTAAAAGGCACATTTATGCAGGAAAAATCCTAGTGTGTCCCTTACCATGGTGTTAGGCTAGTTGACATCCAGAAAACACAGGAAAGCAGTATTAAAAATGCTGTCTCAATGTAGTTGTCCCCACTGAATGTTTTATCAGGCATTCCAGAGTTAATCTGCACATTCATCACTTACTAGCAGGTATTAATAACTTTAACTGGCACTGTAGAATAGAGTACCTACATTCTGAAAGAAATTTCCTCTGACCAGCGGTCCTAAAATTAATGAATATTATTTATTTTGAATTTGCATTTCAAAATTATATAAATAATAATTATTTTGAGAATTTAATTTTCATATCTGTGACATGTCTTTGTGTTCCAACTTTATCTGAGGTTAAATTATTCTCCCTCTTTAATAGGGTCTTTACAGTCTAAGTAAAAGCAGCTGAAGAAGAGATACCAGTGAGAGTTTACATTTACTTAACAATAAAATTTAAATATTCCAATAAAGCTTTGAAATTATTCCTTTTTCATATTTGTAGAAGGGATATAAACCTCATGAAAAAAGTGCAAACTTTTTCCAGCATTAACAGGAAGATGCATGTAGTTCAAATTCTTTGTGATAGTTGGCTGAATATAGGAAATTCAGGTAACTTTTTAAATTTTATTTTATTTTTTATTGTATGGAACTGTACTGCTAGAAAAGAGAAAATACAATTATAGAGGGAGAATCATATGAACTATAGAAGTAAAACCATTTCCTGATGCTTTGTCAGCCAGTAGTCCAGGATATTTTATTTTATATCTCAGTGAGATAACTTTAGATCAGTACAGTCTGCAGATGGAAGTGTGATTTAGTGATCTATTGAACACTGAATAATACAGAGTCGCTTTACTTTTATTGCTCTTAAGGAAATACCTGGGGAACAGAAATGTTAGTTTGTGCTCTGCACTTACTGTGTGTCCTGTTATCTGAGCATCTCAAGCATTATTCACACACTGACCCTCACAATGTATCTCATATTGTGAATAAGTGTTGCAATTTGAAATACACAGATACTCATAAATTGTCAATGATTCATTCCAAATTATGTAGCAAACACTACAGTTGAAGAAAAATCTGATATTCCCACTGGCAGAGGCTCTACAAACGCTGTATTCCCTGCCTTGTATGGGATTTGGTCGTGCTGAATGAAGCACTCCTGTGATAATTTCAATCACAGAATCACAAGACTGAGACAATAACTTAATTTTACCCTCCTTTTCTTCATGAACATTTGTATACTGCTATGTTTCAAAAATATTAGTTTTGAAAGTTCTCAGCATGACACCAATGTCTTGAAACAGAGGCTGGTAACTTTCCTTTTTTGTGGTTTTTTTTTGGTTTTTGTTTTTGTTTTTGGTGGTTTTTTTTTTTTTTTTTCAAAAACCCTTAAAAACACCTTCCTGGCAGCATCAATGTTCACACATTGCTTGACTCACTTCCCCTGACATGCCACCATTATCCCCTCACCTCAAAGCCTTCAGCTGACATGTACTTAAAAGAGCATCATAACTTCTGTCCTGTCACAAAGCTCATACGACAACTAGAGCTGGTGAATCCACTGTTACTAATGCCACTAGTTCCTAAAAATCAAATTTACAGAGATGTTTGGGGACCACCTTGCCTACTTTTAGACATAAAAAAATTTAAAGCTTTTGTAAAATCAAAATTGTCTAAGTTATAGGTGATTTATTGTTGTAGTCAGGAGAAATAGTTTATTCTGACCTTGATCTGGTACAACAGATGTGTATAGGCAAGGGAGGGGAGACTGAATTCCAGAAATGCTGTGTCTGTGTTTTATAGAGGGAGTGTAGCTTGCCTGTCCTCTGGGTGTCTAGATGAAAATAAGATGAATCCCAACTTTAGTGTTTCTTCCTTGAATAAGAAGCTTTTGGTTATACAGTCTGTGATTATTTTTATATCATAGTATAACAGATTAAATCCTGATTATCCCATTAAATTATATTTCTTAAAATATTATTAATATCTTTTAGTATTTTAGAAGTGTGCCATCGTATTTGTACTGTGTAGTTTTCCATTTACTCTAAAATATAGTTCTGGTTACTTCATGTTATTTTCTTATGGTTTGCACTCACTATGAAATGAAACATAGCTGGATAATACAGACTAAAGAGAAAGCATCTTTATTTTGGTTTTGCCCAATAATGTCTTGTTCAATATGCATGTTTCTTTAACCCCTATGATTCTGTGCAATTTAGCATATGCTGTATTTGATGCTCAGTTTTATTTTTATGTTTAGACCTTTTTTTCTCATTCTATCTTCATACTTTTGTAGTGAGAAAGCCAAGCAGAGTGAAATTTATTGATATGCTGCAGAACAGTCAATGTAGCTCCATGTTTACTGAATGTTAGCTGTACCAAAATTTAAAATGCAAAATACTACATATTTTCTGGTACATGTATTAGTATGCTTATAGAGAAGAAACACATTTCTGCAGACTGAAAGAATTATGTGCCATAAGATTTCTGTACATTGGAGAAGTGCCAGAAGATTCTTCATGATAAAAACTTCATTCTTTGCCCAGATCGATAAAATGCTATATTTTTTCATGAAGTCTGAGAGTTTCTCTAAAATATGGATTCCAACTTTGAGTAATCCTTCAAATTGCTCTCCCTTTGAATATCTTTTTCATATCTGTGCTTGTGTTTTGTTTTCTTTTCTTTTGAATCTCACTGTGTATTTGCAGAATGCTATTCTTAGAGTGTTGCTATGTATTTATAGGAATCCAGGTGTACAGAGTTAAAAATGTGCCTTTCATGTTATGAAGGAACTGCATGAGAAAAAAATCTTTTATGTGATTCTGCAAAGGCTATTAACTACCATGCTGCACACTGTAAATTGAATTAGAATAATGCCATAAAGCATATCTTAGAATTGTGCTCTGAAGAACTGGAAAAAAAATACATTTAGTTCATGCAATTGTATTCCATTTCCAAGTTGTGTTGAATAAATGTAATGCTGGTTTTGAGCTAAAAGTGGTAAATAGGTCAATACAGTTTTTCCCAGGTAAAAGATTTTCTGTGTCTTATTATCTTATTATTTTTGATGTATATTGCTAGTATTTCTATGTAATTAATCTATAGTTTAAAAAAAGAACAACAAATTCTTTCATTGAAGTTAGACTTTAAGTTCTAATTTTAAATTTAGAAGTTCTAATTTTAAATTAGAAGTGTAGCCTAACCACAAGCCTAGTTTATGGCCATGTAGAATAAAGCTGGGAAAGAGGGAAAGAGCTCATGTTCACTGCTGTGCAGCTGAGTGTTTCCTACTGACAGCCCCCTGGGGACACATCCTAATGCAGGCTAAGCAGTGCCATGACATGGAGAGATCTTGTAGGTGGCAACAGGTGCAACTGAGGTGAAAATCCAGTCGATTTTTAAGCTTTTAAAAAACCCTGATGGATGAGTTTGTGGCAAGGCATTCAAAAGCTTTCTCAGTTTTTGAATGAAAAATAAATCCTTTTTTTTAACAAAATGGTTGGGAAAAGCAAATAAGATGTCAAAGGATTAAAAATATAATAGAAATATGGCAGTTCTTGTGACATTAGTCTCTCAGGAAGAATATTTTTTTTTTCTGTGATGGTTGTCCTTGCCTGTACTCTGACTGACTTTTTCTGTTCTTACTATCCTCTGCTGCAATTTCACTATATGCTTGTCAAAAAACATGTTAAGTCAGTGCCACTTGGCAAAACTTCTTGTGGTAGGGTTTTTTTTTTTCTTTTCTTGCTTTCACTAGTTAGCTGGGGTTTAGGGTGATAGCATTACTTACAAAGGAGTACAACCACTTCACAACAGGAAACAGGATTAGAGAGATCAGCATTGGAAATTTCATGGCCTCTTCTGATTAATTACAACTTGAGAAGTTCTGTCTGCTAGAATCTGGTATCCTGGTCTCTCCCTGAATAACCAGGCAGGAAATCTATTGAGATATGTGAAGACCACCACAGATGTGTAGACTTAACACAGGTGTGCATAAAAGTGCATTCATTCCACTTGAAGTAATGCACCTTACCAAGTGACCTTACTAAGTATTTTCAGAGCTTAAAAACTATTTAGGTATCATGTTGAAGTTAAATAAATATGCATGTTATACAATAGGTAAGTAACCTTGGCAGATTTGTGCCAATAAACGTCATACTTAGCTGCTCATGAGTCAAAATCCATATTTTACTCACGTTCAAAGCAAAAAAATCAGTGAATACATGGCACATGACTGCTGATAAAACACAGATCTGCTTTAATATTTTTTTCAGCACCAGAAAATCTACTGCAATCTTGAGTGTTCTTTCCTAATCTGAGTTAGACCTTCCTCAAGGATAAGATAGCCTTTGTCTTTAAAAATTGTATTTTATCCTGTAACTGTTACAGATCATCCTTGTAGTTTATCACTTTCAAACTGAAATTAAAATAATAATAAATTTTTAAAAAATCACCACAAAGCCCACCACAAACTAGTGTCATAAGGGTTTAAGGTGTTGAACACAATCTCCAAATGTTTCAAGTCATGAAAATTAATTATTGAAGTTATCATATCATGCAGGGGTCAGGAACTATTTTGTGATATCTAAAAATAAACAAGTATTTCCACTGTAGTGTAAGAAAATAATATTTATTAAAACAAAACCAGGGAATTACTTCAGATTTTCAGTTGTGCATATTTTAGGCATAGTACTTTGAAAGAAGTGCTCTTGCCTAATTTTGTATCAAACAGATTCCACTTTCTTCTTCTCAGGTGAAATTATAAAAAAAAGAACCCTACCTGCCAAACATATAGTACAAGTCCTGTAGCTAATGTATCAGCAAACTTACTTTGACTGGTACATTAAAAATATTTAGTGTGTCTTTTTTATACTTTGATTAAATGATTAAGGTTTGTTTTCTTCCAAAGAGTGCTGTATTTGATTATTTGTACTTGTGCAGGGTTTGTGAACGTGAAGCAGCTCTGGAATCAGCCCTAAGAATGCTGCAGCAATTCTACCTGGATCTCGAAAAGTTCCTTGCTTGGCTTACAGAAGCTGAAACAACTGCAAACGTCCTGCAGGATGCTACACACAAAGAAAAGACACTAGAGGATGCCAAAATGGTTCGGGACCTCATGAAACAGTGGCAGGTAAGCCAAGCACTTCAGTATAGAGGCATTTGACAAACATGAGAGTTTATCAAGCATATCTGATATTTATAGAAGTTATATAATTTGCATCAAGTTTATTCTTTGTAGCTTAACTGAATTAGTTTTTCTCCATTACTTTCAAATACGTGAGAAATGGTAATTTGGTAGTCTATTGTCAACACGCTCCATTGCAGTAATAAAAAGAGATAACTATGCAAATTTTCATAGTAAATGCCTGGACAGTTCTCATACAGTTATTTTCCTCTGGGGGAAAAAAAATCTTAAAGAAAGATACTATTGTATTTATTGTTCCAGAGAATCCTGAGGAGAAAGAAAATTAATTAGTTGAGATGGTGCTGTTGAACTATGTTGTTACACTTCCATTGTGTTTTCTTCACTAGTTATTGAGAGGAATACAGGTATGTCTGCTTGAGGTCTTAAACTTCTCAAATATGAGGTTGATTGGATATTTGGAAGGTAGGACCTCTTATTCCAGTATTGATAGAATCATATAATAGTTTAGGTTGGAAAAGACCTTTAAGATCATCAAGTAAACCATTAACCCAGAACTGCCAAGGCCATCACTAAACCATGTCCTCAAGTGCCACATCTACACATCTTTTAGTAGCTCCAGGGATGCTGACTCAGCCCCTGCCCTGGGCAGCCACTTCCAAAACTCAGTGACCTTTTCAGTGAAGAAATGTCTTGTATTCACTCATAGTGCATGACTTTGATGTTGACAGGAAGTTTAAAACTGAAGATTTAAGGCACTGTATACTCTATGCCTTAGTTTATTTATTGATGAAAAACATAGTGTGAAAATTTTAGTTATAAGTGATTAAAAAGAAAAGAGTAAATTTATATAGTAGTTCAAAAATACCTAGCAGTAAAATAAATTTATTTATTATGATGGGTAATATTTGCAGTAGCCATAACCCAGTGCTCTGTATCAAGTCTTTATTGGGAAAGCTTTTTGTTCAAACAGGTACAGTTTCCTGATAGTAGTGCAAATATTGTCTATCTATTTGCTAAAAATGGGTAATGGAGCACAATTTTATCAATAGAACAATTTTATGATGCCATCTGAACGATCAGGAAGAAGAGTATGGCTTTTCTTTCTGTTTCTCAGGTATGCTGCATTGATTCTTTCAGGCTTCACACCCTGCTTGTGGGAGTTCTCTCTCACAATTCACTTTGATGTGTAAAGATGAAAAGCAGGAACATGACATAAATGTGTAGTTTGCACACAGTTTATGCATATAAAAGATTCAGACAAAAAGGAGCTTTACTAAGTCACAAAAGTCTCAGAAGTATGTATTTATGTTCTTTGTGGAAAGGAGTTATTGCTCACTAATCCATACAATCAGCCACATAAAACATAAATAATGATAAGCCTTTCTTTTAACTCTGTATTGTGGATCAGAAATATACTTACCCTACATAACACACCAGGCAATGACTGTATTCCAAAAACTGACTATTGTACATGTATCAAAACAGACATATTCAAATACAGTCCATGTCCTCAGTATGGTTTGTTATCATCCAGTATATGTAGTAAATCTGCAAGCCCTGCCCCAGAATAGAAAAAAATCCTAAATGCTTTCAGTCAGGATTAAAAGTTTCCAATTTACTTTTTTTTCCCACATTAAGTGTTTTTTTTTTCTCTCACCAACCAGACTGAATTTAATTCCTAGGAGGTAAAATAAAATGGTGCTTTTTGATTAAAGATCGGTGTCTCATGAGTATTTGGAAAGAAAATTTGAATTCCTGGGTTTATTAGAATGCATAGAAGTTGTGGTAAAAAATAACAAATGGATTTAGATCTGCAGTCTGTGTCTTGCTCTTCATGCAGCTCTATAGAATTGGACAATGTGAAAATAGTCATTAGGACTCTTGAAATGTTGCAATTCTGTTTTAATCTGATATTTTTAAGCACTAGGTGTAAACCACTATGTTTATTAATAATTTTCTACGCAAATAATGAAAAGTCTAAGTTTCTGAGTTCAATAATAGCTTTGTATCCTTGTCACTACAGATGTTTATCTCACTTTTAGTGATCCATAGGCTTTCTGCTTTTCACTCTCAAACTTTACCTTATTTGTTTAAACAATTAGGAAAATAATGGCTTGCTGTAGAGAAACTCTTAATATAGCAGCAGTTGCTTGTTTAGGAAAATCTCGTTTTAGGCATTTGTTTTCCTTTTCATGTTCAAAAACCATTAACTTGATTGTCACTAATAAAGATTAATCTTTTCTTAGTAGTTAGCAGTTCATTCAGTAGCAGAAGGAGAAAGGTGAGGCTTATATAACTGCACATTCTAATTACCCAATGATGTAATTATATTAAAATCTTGCATTATAAACACCCTGTTTGTTTGTACAAGCATGCATTTGCATGCATCATTTGTCTGAACTGACAGCAATGTAATAGTTGAGGTGATTCACACAGTTAGAATACTTTCTGGAGAATGTTCAAGGATACAAACCCGTTACTCCAAGGAGTTGTGTAATTATGTGCTGCTGCTTTTTTTTATTTTTTCCCCTAGTTGAAATACATCATGTGTCCTCATGAGGCCTGGTTTGTTAAGTAACCATATGAGGGAGATGAAAATTAATTTCACTTTCTGCCTTCATGCCTCTGGTGATACGGACTCTCAGCTGTGTTAATTATAATTGTGGGTCTGTTTACACGACACCTGGCCTGCTGGTGACAGATGAGGCACCCCTGTCCCAAAGGGGGAAAAGGAGCCTTGCACAGGAGTTGTCAGGGTTTAGTGAAGAGCAAACTGGATTTGAAGGGAGAAAGATATAAAGCCAGGCTCACTTGAGATGAGCCTGGGGACAGCAGGTTTGGGGGTGGTGTGCTAGTGAGGTTCTTTGTGACCCAGTGGAGGTCAGGGCTGGAGATCCCTGTGGCTGCAAAGGTACAAGAGTCATTGATGAGTTAGACACTGTGGAAGCACTTGAGAATGGTCATACAGGAATTAGGGGTTCTCCCTGCAGAAAGGTGGGATCTGTAGCCCAAAGTGCACCTACACCAGTGCACACAGCAGGGATAACCATGAGGAGGAGCTGGAACCCATTGGGCAGCTGGAAAACCATGGCACAGTTGCCATCATAGAGATATGGATGACTTGCATGCCTGGAGCGTGCAGTGGATGGCTATAAATTCCTTAGAAAAGACAGGAGCTTGCTGCTGGTGCCAGCAGGGTTGAGTGGTTTTGGTTAAAATTCAGGGGAAGTCCAGCAAGGCAGATATTCTGGTGGGAGTCTGTTACAGACATCCCACCAGGATGAAGAGAAAGATGAAATATTCTATAAGCAAATGGGTGAAATCTCATAGTCACTAGTCCTTTTTCTCATGGAACTTCAATTTACCAGATATCCAGATGTCCTCTGGAAATGCAGAAACACAGCACAGAGGAAGCAGTGTAGGAGGTTCCTGAATTGTGAGGAATAGAACTTCCACAGCATTTTCCTCGAGAAACCAACTGCTCATGGCTTGGATGGCTGTGCTCTTTGCTGGGTAAAACACTGTCTGTGGGGCCAGGCCCAGGGAGTGGTCACATCCAGCTGGGGACAGACACCAGGGACATTCCCCCGGGACCAGTGTTGGGGCCAGTCCTGTTTTGTGAGCAGCAGCTGAGGGAGCTGGGGGTGTTTTTTCTGCAGAAAAGGAGGCTCAGGCTTTCAGCAGAAAGGAGGTTGTAGTGAGATGGGAGTTGGTGTCTTCTCCTATGAGGAAATGTCCTCAAGTTGTGCCTGGGAATGTTTAGATTTGGTATTAGGAAAAATTTTCTCAAAGTAAAAGTTGTCAAACATTGGAAAAAGCACTGGCTTCCCAGGGAAGAAATTGAGTCACAATCCCTGGATCCCATGTTCATTAGGAACGTGGTTTAGTGGTGAAATTGGTGGTGGTAGGTTAATGGTTGGACTTGATTATTTTTGAGGTTTTTTCCAACCTTAAGAATTCTATGACTGTATGAAGTACTTTTCTGGTCTGTCTTTTTAGCAATAATTGTATGTGACTCTTTATGCAGCTTATGTTTTATTAGATGCAATTTTGAAGCTAGTGTGGATTTATGCCATTACTTTATAAATGCAATCAGTTATTATTAAGCCTGTAGATGAATATAATCACAGACTTTTTTCACTGAAATCTGAAGAATACTGCATGTGACACCTAGGTAAATAGTAGCCAGAGAATGCTTTTGTACTATATACACAGCTTAAAAAATGTTTCTGAAATAATCTATGATGACTGACAAATTATTGTTAGTACAGACCTGACTAAAAGTATGCCAGAATATGATAAATGAAGCAAAGTTAATACTTCAGCATGAAATACACAACAGATTTATTTTTATTGCCACCTTCATGCTCACTTAGCCTATAACCTAAGTAGTTTTCCATTAGAGGCAGGAGTTTTGCTGCTCATAATATGAAAAATATGCAGTGCCTTAAGTTATACCTCAGAATATACAGTATGGGCAGTACCCTTATTTTCTCACAGTGGTGTTTTTTTATCTAAAGCAAGGGATATAAACAGCAGACAAGGCACTCTTGTCTCTTCTATTCCTATTGATACTTCAAAGGTGTTCACTGGTTTTAAAGGTGTCCAGACAGCTGTTTTTTTACAGTAATAAAAAGCTGAGGTAGATACATATTCCTGACACTTCTCAATTATTTATCAGGATAGGTTCCTTGAGAGATAAAACATTGCTTCCAAATTTATTTCAAATATAATTTATATGTAATTGTCCAACACAGTTAATTTTGTGAATGATCTCTGGATTAGATGATGAATCTCACTAAGACAGAAGAGAGAATATATCTGTAATATTCTTATTCAATTGAATTTACTAAAAAATACTAAAAATTATTAATTAATTTTCAAGTACTTCCATTCTCTGTTCTGAAATACTTTATCATTCTCCATTCTGAAACACTTTTTCCCAAACTTCTGCTTATAATTGTTCCCTGAAAGCGTTAAAAATCATATCTAATCTTCTTCCCTTACCTTTTTTTTTTTTCCAAAATAAGTTTAATTCTCCATTTTGCTTTTTATACTAACTTGTTGCCAATTCTAAAATAAAATCTGTTCTACAGTACCTGGAATAGAATAGCAACTGTCAGTGCCATCTTATTCCACTGAGTAATAGAAGAGAAATTCCAAGTAATAGAAGAGAAATTCCAATGTTTTAAAACAAGTGTTCTGGCAAAGGGCTAGATAGCATCTCAGAGTGAATTTTTTTCCTCAGAGTGGATTTTTTAAAATATTGGTCAATATTACTTTGAAAACACAAATATTTCAGTATTGTAATCAGCAGTCACAAGGAAGGGGATTAATGTTCCTTTGTTGCTAACAGCAAGTGTCAAATACTGAATACTTTCAGAGGAGATTCAGGTACTGATTGTCAGCAGGGATGATGATACAACTGTTCTTCTTAGCTGGATATCAAAGAGAAGTGGTCAGAAATCAGCAATAAACCAGATAGGTAGATGTCACTACTTTTTTCAAGTAGTTTGTTTCAGTTTGTTTAGTCTGGATGGTCTGTATCATAAAAACAGAAACTTATTGCTGCTGCAGCTTGCCTATGAGTTGGTGCATTAATGTGTACTCTGCTTCTGCCCTCCCTGTTTCTGATCTTAGAAGAAAAAAACCCTTATCAGCACTAGTTTTCTTTTGGGAGTTAAAAGGCTTGTTCTATCAAGATATCTAGTACTCTGGTGCTAGAATGAGATGTAAGTACTCTTAAAACTTATTCTCATGAAGATAAACAGCTTTCAACAGTCAGAAATCTTACATATAAAGTCAGTGCTTCCAAATAAAAACATAAATTTATTTCAATTTCTTGTTTGCATATGTTCTCATAATCGTGGTATCGTGGTAGAAGAAAAATCCCATTTTTCAAATGTGCTAAATAACCCAATATATTCTCACTTGGTTGATTTATGTATTTCCTCTGTAAAAGTTTATTGAGCACACCAGAGGGATGGTCCTAATTTTTCATTTGTAGACCAGCATTCAAACCCTACAAGCTTTAAACACAGGTTTTCAAATACAGATTAGATGGGAAAAGCTGTTGTAGCATGAAATGTGAGATTCTGTTGTGTTAAGATTATTAGGGGAGGTCACAGAAAAATCACAAGTAGAAATGCAATAGAAGGGATAAGATGGTTTGCCATTATTCTGAGCAAGTTCCAATTCCTGCAGTTTCTCTTAATATTATCATTTCTATAGGATGCCCCATCACTCTTTGTGTAGGCTTTTCTAAAACAGGCTCTCCCACGTGCAAAGAAGGGATGGATGGACTTTCTCACAATCTTTTGAAGTGTATGTCCTATTTCACTGTAGCCCATCAATGGAAGTGACAGGAATTAGACTGAGTGGTTGCCAGAACTTCGAAGACTTCTCCCATTCCATCTCCCCATGACCATCAATATTTACTAGTACAGTCTAATCTGCCATTTAGTTCTTCTGTTCACTTTGTATTGCTTATAGCACATTTATTTGAAAAGTGAATAATCAGTAAAAACTAGGCAAAAACCCAGTGGTAGCCTTTACTATATTCTGATGATGAGTTTAAAAGGGTATCTGTGCCTTATGCAATTATTCCTCCTTCCAGACTGTTCAATACACTTGGCTAAAGAGCACATAATTTTTCATTTGTGAGACCAAATGTGTATTTTCCCAAGGCAGGTAAAAAGAAAAAAAATGATTTTATTGTGATTATTAACATGTTAATGTAAAAGGGATAAATTGTACAGTGCATAACTGAGGAAAAGTATTAATTTTGGCTTAGGGCAGATGTCTTCCTGAATATGTAAGAAGTCAGTGACCTACAAAGAATACAAATAAGGAATAATAAAAAAAGTACTAATCATTTTCAGAGAAGAGTTATACTGGCTGTGTGAAAGGTTTTTAGGCAGTACTGAGAAAAATAATTGTCTTCTAAGAAGTGCCTCCAAATTTTCCTTTTTTATGAGTATATAGCTGTCATGTCACAGGTTTTCTGCATGTGAATTTATACTTTTTCACAATACTAGCTGTTCTGTATATGCACTGTGCAGCAGTTGTTTACTGTAGCAACTCCCACTATCTAAACTGACAATGTTTGGCAAAAGTAACTTTTCTGTACCAAGTATCCCATTTCATTCTTTGTCAGAAGTTTAGGCTTGCTTTCTTTCAGCTGCTGACAAGAATTTGAATTTCTTCTGCCAGCATGAAGTTCCACATGTTCATTTCTCCTTGCATGCCACATTTTTCATTTGAATCATTTATTTTCATTGGCTTCCATTTCATTTTGTAGGTTTTCTCTTGAGTGGATGATTTTTGTTGATGTTCACCACATAAACTGCCATTTATCCCACATATGAATCCAAAGATTATTTTTTTGGCTGTTAGAACAGAATTATTATGTCAGTCTGTTTTGCAGTGATTCCAGTGGGATCATCACCTGTTATCACTGATAACATCAGCAACTTTCTGTGAGGGGGCATTTGTCCTTCACTGTGGCAGTGTTGCACTAAATGGTTAGGAGATTGTAAACTGGTGTTCAGGATTTTCCATTTGGTTAAAATTCATGTTGTTTGAGAATTCAGAAAATCTTTAAGTTATAGTTACTTGTCATAGTTTTACTGTATTTTGTCTCAGTTAATGTAACTAGATTTGAGCTTAACTTCTCTGAAATTGCTATTAATAACTGCATTTTCAGAGGTCACATAATGTAATGAAAATATGTAACTACTTAGTACTCTTTCTAGGGTTTATAATTGCTGTTTTTGTGTTGTCTGTTCTTTGATTTTATGTATATTTTATGAAGGGGAGTTCATCTGATGTTATGATGTCTACCAAGTACCCTAATATAGCATCATGGAGCTGTTTCTCATGAGAGGGAAGGACATTATTTAGAGCCTATGACTCTGGAAATCAGATATAAGATCGTAAATTCTATAAGTTCTTCTTTGTGTTCTTCAGTGTGAGCTGTTTAAGTTCCTGCTAAGAGCTGGTGGAATCTTGAAGGTTATGCAGCTGGCCAAATGCAGCTATCCCATTTTCTTCACCTCCCTAGCAATGCCAGAGCATCTGTGTTTGTACCTCCTCACACTATGGAGAAATGTCCAAGAGCTGTTCCTGAATGTGTTTTGCTGCAGGAGGTTTTGCCACTGAGCTCAGCTTGGCTGCAATTCCTTATCCAAAGGGCAGTTTAGTCCAGCTAAGCTGGGGTTGTTTGCCTCCTGGAGAAACATTGCTCTCCTCTGACTTTGAGAGAGTCTAGAAGTAGCTAAATAACCCACTGACTACACTAGCTGCCTAAACTTTGTGTAAAATGTGTGTGTGTGTTCTCTCTCTTGTGTGAAAATGTGGTGGGGGTTTGGTAGGGCTTTTTTCACTTCATTTGGTGGTCTTTTATAGGTTAAGGATTTTTTAGTTCCATGTAGGTCCTACCACTCTGTATACTTCTAAATCATGCAATTGCCCGTGAGGCAATAGAAGAGAAACAAGATGTAAACTCAGACTGCTGAGATCACTTTTCCCCAAACTGATAACCATGAATTTAGTCATAGGTAACTATGAAGATATGTGAAAATATGTCTAGAAAATTTCTTCTGCTAAATCACTCCAGTTTTTAAGCTGTGTCTTCCGCTGACCCTCCTGCCCACATAAATGTCTCATAAGTGTTGAGGCAGTGATAATAGTTTGGGTTTTTGTCTCTGACTCTCTGAGAAATGTTTATGCCTGATGTTGTTCTGGCTTGTCTTGCCTCTGTTGTCACCAGGTGGGAAAGTGTTAATGCTTTCTGTCCTTTATGTTTCTTTTCCATATAAAATGGGTTGAAGTGCCTGAAATAACAGTAGTTTTTCATATTTACCCTTCTGTGGGGAATAACTCTCCTGAATCAGAATAGAGGTGGAAGAGGCTATAGAAATGGCAGGAGAGATCAGAAATTTAGCTGTCCATTTTTGCCTCAGTAAATTAGCACTCACAACTGACCAGATTACTCATCTAAAACAGAACACAGTATTTATGAGCAATTATAGTAGAGAAAATAAGACATTGCTTATCATATTGTTATTTAGGTTGGAATTAACATTATGCACTAAGAGTCATTGGTATGAGAGTGAAAATGTCTGGATTCAAATTAGAATTAATATCTTCATCTCTGTACTGTCTGTGTAGTCAAAAAGATAATGCAAAACCAAAAGAGGCCATAGGCACCAAGAAGCATGCATATTAATCAGTTCTGAAGAAGAACATTCTTATTTTCTTAATTTGTGTAATTTTTTTTTAACATTAGAAATCTTCATAGCTCATAGCAGCTTGATTGAAAAAAAAGTGTCTGTCAAAAAGAACTTATATCAGGTTACACTGATACTTTGTTGTGAAATAAATTAATTAACCTTTAAAAGAGACTGTGTGACTTCTTTTTATTAGTGCTAGAATATTAATTTCTTGTATCTGAATCTGATAATACAGCTTTTAGGCAAAGTTTGCCGATGGAGGAAATGTGAGCACCAGCTAGTAACTAAGCAGATTAAAGATATAAATTATATTCTCCCCAGAAATGCTATGCTCCCCATTGTCTACTATATTAAACCTACCTAATTTTAATTTCTACCTCAGTCTGCTAGATTGGACACAATTTTAATGACTTTTTTTTTTTTTTTTGCAACTACTTCATAGTTCAACAAAAGAGAATAGCAAGACACACTTTCTAGAGGACTAAGTACAAAACCCAGAAGACTGAGTCACTTAATTTCATTGTTGAACTTCAAAGGTCTTTTGCTGGGAAAAGCTTACAGTTGTCCTGCTATTTTTTGTACTGGTTATATCAAAGTGTATTTCCCTGATCTATAAATGAAGTGGCAAATCCTTTCTTTCCAGAACCTGGAAACCTGCTGGAAGCTGTGAGATCAAAGCTATGAAATAAACCTGTTCTCACTTATGTTACACCTATTACAGTCACAACAGTGCATTAGCCTGAACAGATCATCTCTTTTTCTTTTTAGCTGGTTTCTTTTAGTGGTATTGTAATTCTGTGCCTCATGAGTAAGAGTTGCAGCGCTGTTTAAATCCCAGCTTGCTGATTTGCTTAAAAAAAAAAAAA